>JAMKQA010056866.1:0-18452 GCA_024699735.1 Posidonia australis | reverse complement strand
AGCGCGGCCCGGACCTGCCAGCGGGCCGACTCGGCCCGGCCCAGGCTCGGCCGGGCCGCCTGTTTCATGGGCCGGGCCAGCCCGGCCCGACCCGAATTCCATGTCTAGACCTACCTTGTCCAAGATGTTCCCTCTTGAAATATCAAAGATAATAAGATCCCTTATTTCTTTGGAAGGGGTGGCAATGCTCCAAAATATAAGGGAATGCTTGAGAGAAAAGAGAGTGGATTGCAGAAAACAGTAGATAGCTCGCACTAGGTCTTCTTAAGATGGTAAGATCAGCTCTTCAAATCATCAAAGGAGGGAAGGGAAATAGTTGCCTATGGATGTCTTTATATAGGCATCTCTCAAGGGTAACTCCTAGAGAATACAAGGAGCCTCGTAAACGAAGAGCCTGGGAAGATTCCATGGCATATTCGTTGGCGGAGGTAACAGCCATGGGAGGTGGAAAGCCAGCAGGCAACAGCCTGAGAAGTGGCTATGCGCCAGCTTGGTGCGCCAGGTAGGTGTGCCAGATAGGTGCGCCACCCTAGTGCTCCAGCTAGGTGCGCCACTTCTATGCTCCTGCTTGGTGAGCTAGCTAAATGCTCTACATTGGTGCTCTACCTTGGTGCTCTCCCCTACCTGTCTGGATTTCTAATTGGGCTGCAGGCCTGTTGCAAGCTTGGGGTTGGTCTGGCTTATGGGATTAGGTTTGCCATATCCAAAGCAACATCTGGAAAGCTTATCTATGAGTCACCTCAAAATCGAGGTGTCTACATCGTGTATAGCACGCAAAAGGTCTACACTCGCATTGATCTCATCTAAATTAGAAACAGGAAGATTATGTTGTGCTTTGATCAAGTTAAGCAAATGTTTGACATCCCTAGTATCATCAACTAAAATTTCAATTTTGGAACAAAAATTATAAATTCATCATAGTTGCCCCAATTAAGGATGCCATTCAAAAAAGCATCATGGAGGGAAGTACCTAGTCTCGTTAACTCCAGAGGAGGCTGACTGGGAAGTGAGATAAGAAGAATAGTCAAAACCACCATGCACCATTCTCAAGCATGGAGGAGGCAAAGACGTACAAGTGAGGGAAGTACCTGATGCAGCACGAGGGGGGCTAGCTTGCCAAGCAAAGTTATAGTGACCCTTAGAAAGAGAAGGAATGGGACAAGCCTTTGTAACTTCCGCCTCCACCTCAGATTCTTTAGAGTCTAAGACAACAAGAGTCGTCAACAGTGCGTTGATTGTGGCCTTCTTCTTTTTACGGCTCCAACATGCAAGTACCAAAGAAGTATATCTAGGCTCTTCGGTAAGAGAGCCGGATGTGTCCCTGGATTCTTGATCATTTTGTGAAGGAAGCTCTGAATCCTATATTGGTGTTTTCCTCGAATGGCAACCAGCGGAAGCACATAGGGACAAAGAAGAAGTGACCAAGTTAAGGTCCTTTCGAGGAATAACAACCGAGAGAAAGGAGGATGAGAAGTGGATTGTTGTCGACGGCCAAACTGATCTGCAGTAGAGTAACTAGCCAAACCAGCAGTTGGCCTAGGAAGAATACCAACATCGCTAAAGAGGAGAGATGTTCTATTCAAAGTTTTCTAATGAGAGGGGTGCTGCGAACCATTATTGTAACGCTCCAACGCTACACAAAAGTACATAAAACTATTCAATAAATTAATTAAATCTAAATCAATACAATTAAACAATTAAATGATTAAAAATTACTACCCAGATCGGTGTGCGGCTAAGTGACCCTAAGAATTGCACTAGAGCAAGATTGTACCTCCAACTATGTACTAGAAATAAGACATTAACAAAACATGCGTGAGTGACATCAATGTCACCCAGTACACGTCCCATACACACATAGAAATCAGCAAAGGCTAAGCTCCTACAAAAGCCACGAAGAAAACACAAGTGTTAAAAGCTAACCATTTCAATTTGGAAAACCATTGAAAATCATGCTCTTTTAAAATTTTCTTGTCGTTTCTTCTCTTTTAAAACTTGTGCTTATTTTGCAAACCAATTATGCATTTTAGGAAGCAATTTCTCTTCTAGAATCCAATCCAAAATATAATTTTTTCATATCTTAAATCACAACAAAACCACAGTTGAACCACCTTGTGCAGGAGTTCAACCGCCTCGGCTACAACCTCATAGTCACGTATCCTTATTGGTACAAGCACGGGATGCGTCCTCATGACGCCCTCGGTGCCCGAGCACCTGAGGATTCTAATCCCAGACCTGACCAGCATTGGGATTAAAGGTAGTCCAGGTCCATCATGCCTTGTGTCCTACAGTACCACACAGTCACGAGGCTCATTCCTCGGACCAAAACTTGGCAACCATTGCCTATGGCATGTCCCGACCTACTTAGAGACCTCACTACCCCTTGTCGGTATGACCACTCGACCTAAATGTGGTTCCTACAAATCTCGGCAAATCCTTTTTAAACATATGCAACTTCCTTTAAAACTCTTTTAAAATCATTATCAAAACCCATTCTTAAATCATTTATTTCCTTAAACATTATTTTTCCACATTTATGGTTCTTATTAACCATTAACCACATTATTTGCCCATTTATTGGCTCACAATCATTTTCTAGGCATTTCCTACTCATTTCAGGAAATCTTCATCATCTCTTATTATTCACGTATTTTTTATGCAATTATAAGCATATTTAGTCATATTTAACTCAGAAAAAGCACTGAAAACATGGTCTGTAATTCACTGAGAACATAAAACATGCCAACCTGATGCGTCGGCTACATCCACCACTAAAAGTCGCTATAGATAGGCACCGGTAAAATGCGCCCCAAGTTTTACAGACCAACCAGAAAAACACAAAGCATGCAA
Organism: Posidonia australis; assembly: GCA_024699735.1. NCBI lineage: Eukaryota > Viridiplantae > Streptophyta > Magnoliopsida > Alismatales > Posidoniaceae > Posidonia > Posidonia australis. The sequence goes on along the minus strand of JAMKQA010056866.1, from coordinate 15,602 downwards.
CCCAACACTAGAAACCTCCGATATTCATGATAAAATTCATAGAAGCACGCTTGATTCATCTAGAGCATATATACATCATTAATCCTATGCATTCCTCCATTATGTTTCAATAAACTCATGCAAATTGTCATTAATCAATAGAATCTTAAAACTCATGTTAATCCTCACAAATTTATGAAACCCAACATGGCAAGGATTTCTCATGCAATTCCGCAAATTCCATCACAGATTAAGCACTTCAATACATCCTAGGCATGATTCTAGGAATGTAAATGAAGGAGGGAAACACATATTGTTTGAAGATAGCTGGCGATTCACAACTCTAGCGAGCTCTCCGGTAGTCTCTGGCGACCTTCGGTGAGTGCTCCAGACGTCTGCAGTTTCTCGGGTGACACACGCGTTAGCGACGACCCCTCTGGCGGTCGGTGGCTACACTTCCTCCTTCTCCTTCTTAGTTCTCACTCTCTATTTCTTCCACGCTTTGTCTCGTTTCTTTTCTCTCCCCCTCTCTCTATGTCCCTCAACGAAGGTTGGCTATGGGTTTTAAACACCCTAGCATTCACATGGTCAAAGGAGGGTCACAGGCATAGCGTGGCAGACGGGTGACAAGCAACAGATTGATGGAAAACTCATGCATCAGGTGGGTAGGCGGCGTTCCCTATTTTTTGACATTCAACTGTTTAAACTACGCATTGGTAAAACATGCTGCTAATATTTGCTGATTTAATCCACCTAGAATACTCGCCTTATTAATCCACTAGCAATACTCGTTGACATTACCCACCTACTATATTCGCTTGACCCTTACTGAACTATGCTAGAGAAAAAACGAGAGCTTAAGTCAAGAAACTAATCACAACTTCAACTCAAACATCAACAGACATTCCCACAATCGCAGGAAATTAAATTCCAAGGCATAATTATTGATATTTCATCTCATTATCAAAATATATTGTCTCTGATTACAACCCTGGATATTACAATTACCCCCCTTTCCATGTAAATTTGGGTGGTATTTCCAAACATTGTAATTACTACCTTGACCCCCTCTGCCACCCTTATGACCACCTTCACCCTAGAAAGTCTTTTCAAACTTCTTCCTAACCCCTGAGGGTTGCAGAGCCCATAGCAAATGTCACTGTAGGTGGTGCAAATTTCACCATTGATGGGGGACAAATGTCCAAAACTTGATTAAAGCGAATGGGATAAACTTTTCGAAGAATGGAGAAGTGGAGGACTTCCGACAAGTCTCTACCAAGATGAAGCTTGATTTTGATACGTGCATATCCTTGAAAACTTGCATGTTCATGATTCATATTCACATCCAAGAGATCAGTGAACTCAGAGATCATTTTTTTAAAATAGGTTAACACTCCATAGATGATGATGGACTCTTTCCAACCATATCCAGAAGCCTTCATCCTCCAGAGTTTTGACTACATTAATATTTGTAGACCACGAAGCAAAATGGAGGGGAATACCAAAGGATGTGGTCCAGTCAATAGAGAGTGCCTCGTCTCAGAGCAAGAGGGAGGAAAATTTAACCAAAAACTTGGAGTCAGTGACATGAATGACTTGCCACTCCCTGTACTAAGGCCAGAGGACTAATAAATTTGTAATCATCTACTCTTGTGAAATATTTTGAAAGTTGGTGGCGACCATCGCTCAAGTGGAAAGAAAATCCATTTGGGCATAGACTTCTTATGATGGCGTAACAACTATCAATTGGCGTGGAGATCGCCCCACCATAAATGTGGTCAATGAAGGAGATAGGGATTGAAATGAGGAAGAAAGGTAATTGGGGAAGGGACGAGGGAAATACCTGCAACTGTGAAATTTGCAAATTGCTACCAAGTGATCAAGCACCCTACACTTAAAGCAAGAGCCATTAAATCTACATCGATTACTAACGTGCTCACAAAGCCTGCATTTAAAGCATCTGTTAGTCGTTGTACAAAAAAGGATTAACAGGAGATTTGACACATTGATTGTGGACAATAGTCCAACCATCGTCTCTAAAAGGGGGGGTCATGGAATAAGGAATGCCATTATTTAATCTCGGATCATTATGACCTAGATAAATTGGGGTAATTAAATCAGTGTTACCCTCTAATACAGGAAAGGGGTAGTAGCGAGAATCGATGGCATTAATTGAAGGTGGGATATTAGGTGGTTGCGTCACATTATTACAAGCACGTGCACTATGGAACCCATGAGACAATGTATTTTTATTTGAGTAGTGGCAAGGCAAATTAAATGCTCCAAATTTTGAATCTAAATGCCATTCCACTGACATTGAAACATGTGTCTCTATTGGTAGTGGCTTGACAAGGCAATGAATGCCAGAATTCAAAAAGATGCACCCAAGATTCACTGATATCTCCACTAGAGAAGGGACACATCTTGTTGGATGGAGAAGGCTCATGCTAAGGAGGGAAGAATGAGGAGAAGAGGATCTATCCTAGATCGAGCTCCTGGCACACGTGAACTTCGATCCAAAATCAATTGACGAGAAGGATACCAAACTAGAACCAGAGAGTGAAAGAAAGGGAGGTGAGCTCATTCCTATTTTGGACTGGCTAAGTGTCACTATTTGCAAAATAAGGGAATTGCTCCAGTTACTAGTTGGTAGAGAAACTACCCAAGGGGATGTAAACCTAGCCTAAACCACTATGGATGTAACATAGGCCACCTCGGTAGAGAGAGAACTCTGTAAGCTGGAAGAGTTAGAGGGAGAGGCGGAGTTTTTCCCAGAGGAGGCCACCTTTGAAGAAAGAGAACCTCCCACAGTGCACCCCCACTCCTCCACCCCTATACCCAGTTATGAGACTGACGCACAAAAGGTGAGTTGTTTGCTAGAGCGATAAAAGACAGAAAAGGGGGGGATAGGGAGGATTATCTAGTGCAACATTATGTGTTAGCATCTGTATAGTTCCTTCTTTGCCCGAAACCTCAAAAGGAGATTGGAGGTGAGATGTTTGGCAGGAGGGCTCACCAACACTTAGATCCACAGTAGAGGACCCCTAGATGCCCAAATCTGAACCACGAAAGGGTTTAGATGAGATAGAGGGAATCCCAGATGTAGAGAGGGAGGGAATACCAGAGGAGGATTCAACCTTTCAAAGGGGTAGCTACACAAGCACAAGATCCCTATACGTGCCTTCCAAGCCTTTAGGCGTTGGAGCCAGAAAGGGAGGTATTTACCCTTCTGTTAAACACAAAATAACATACTGTAACGCTCTCGGTACTACAAACTAGTACGAACACTACCCAAGCAAATAACAATTAAATAATTAACAAGAAAGTAGGAAACATAACTAATAAATTAATAATTAATAAGAAACTACAACCACTACACAGGACCTATGGTGTGTGGTTACGTGACTTCGACTAAGTATTCTATCAATGGACCGCAACTTTCCTAATCTGCACCTGCACAAAAATTACAAAGAAAAATGCATGAGTGACATCCATTGTCACCCAGTACACGCCCACTAAAACCAAACCCTTGGGGAAATTACAATCTGGAGTTGCCATCTGTAGACACCTTGATTTTGAAGTTATTTAGCAGCAAGCTTCTCTGGAAAGATGCTCTGGTTGCGATCACCAAAATCCCTAATTTTCAAACCTTAAAACCCTAAACCCTTGCTCCAGCCAAACCCTCAAATTCACCTAAGCCCACACAAGCCCACTCAGGCCCACACTAGTCCACTCTAACCAAATCAAAGCGAAAAATAATAATTAAGAATTAAAACCAAAAAAAATTCATTTAAAATACTTAAAATCCAAATTAAACAAACAAAAATCCTAATTAAATAAAATCCACTCTTAAACCCACTTAAAATTCAAATTAATCAAACAAAAACCCTAATTAAAGTCAAAATTAAATAAAATCCACTTAAAATCCAATTAATCAAGTGGAAACCATAATTAAAGTCAAAATTAAATAAAACCCATTAAAATCCAATTAATCAAGTGGAAACCCTAATTAAAGTTAAATTTAAATAAAATCCACTTAAAATCCAATTAATCAACTGAAAACCCTAATTAATTAAACTAAAAACCCTAAACACAAAAAACCCTAATCAAAACTCAAAACCCTAGTTAAAATCCAAAAAAACTTTAATTAAACTAAAAACCCTAATCAGAATCTAAAACCCCTAAATTAAAGCTCTAATTAAGATATAAAACCCTAATTAAAGCAAAAACCCTAACTAAAACACAAAAACCCTAATTAAACTCAAAATCCCTATTAAAATCCAAAACCCTAAAATAATTAAAATCCTAAAACCCTAAAATAATTAAAATCCTAATTTAAAACCAATCAACTAAACCTGAAATCACAAAATCAAAAGAATTTAGTTAAAATCAGAAGAAACCCTAAGTTAAATAAAACCTTAAAATCCCTAAATCTTAATCACAAAAACCCTAACTAAAACACCAAAAACCCTAATTTTAAAACCAATCAATATAACCCTAAGTCACAAAATCAAGAATCTAATTAAAATCATAAAACTCAAATAAAAACATAAAATCAAAACCCTAAAATCCCTAAAAATTCCAAAACAAAAACAAAAAAAAAACCCTAAAACACAGGCCCATCTGTCAGGCTTAATTCAGCCCATTCATCCTTCAATTGAAAATTTTATAAAAGACAAAAATAATTCTAGCGATCCTCTCCGGCGACCCCTGTGATCACCGGTAGCATCCCGCGAACTCTAGAGCGAATCCTCTCATCCCGTGATCTTCGGTCGCGCTCCTCCAACGCAAGAAAGCATCTTGCGGCCCTTAGGAGCAGAGAGGGAGGATCGACGGCTCGGAGAAGCTCCACCGACGTTTAAAAATGTCTCGCCGCCGACTGAGTGGGGGATCCCTCCTTCTAGCCTCTCCAAGCGCGCCTCTCGACTCCTCATCTAGCAATTGAATCCACCCTAGAGGAGCCCAGCCTTTTTCCCATGACCTCAGCAACCCCCCAGCCTGGGATAGCCCTTCTTCATCCTGAGACCTCCAACCATCATCGCCAGAGCAACCAGAGCCCTGCCGTCGAGCGTCGTCGGGGAAGACAGCACCGCCCAGGTTTTCCTCTCCCCTGTTTTCCAATCATAAATAGTCCCCCTAGCATCTTAATTGTGGTTTGTCGGAGTGGGTTGCCCCTGAGTGTCACCTTTTTTCCCTCCGGTGGTGGGTTCACCACCACCAGCGAGGTCGCCGACCTCCTGGATCGAGGGGAGGCTCCTGAAGCCTCCCTTGCTTCCTCCTTCTCCTCCTCCCAGAGCTCACGGTGCTCAGGAGGAGTCCTTCAGACCTCCTACGGTCAGGAACACCCGCCGCCGTCGACCGTCGCCGTTGAACCCACTGAGTGGGCAAAGCACAGTGACCATGCCCCGCCTGGACCAACACATCTGGAAGCCTCCCCGTGGTCCACCTAGAGTCCCTCGATCGTTGCTCGAACCCTCCCGCCACTGCAACACCATCCCCGCCGTCACCTGCAATCGTCGTCGGAGCCTTCGAAGGGGAAAACACCCCAAGCCTTTCTAGCCATGCCCGTGACTTCACAGAGCCTTGCTACGATGCCTCGGAGCCTCCCCGATCTTCGCCGCGCCAAGCCATCGCCTTGGGATGCTCCTATGTGGAAGTCCTCGTTGCCGGAGAAGAACACCGACGAGGGGGATCGACAGCACGTTCTAGCCGTCGAGAGACCCATCGACGTTGGATCTCTCTCCCATCTCCTCCTCCAGCTTCTCAGCCTTTTGGATCGCCGATCAGTCACCGGGAGAGCGCAGGTGGAGTCCCCTAGGCCGTCGCCGCTAGCGATCTTCAAATCGCTAGCGATGGCTACTAGTTTTTTTGATTTTTGATAGAAGTCCTTCAATTTATTTAATGGTTACAAGTAGGTCCTAGATTTCATCTCTTTAGCCCCTGAGCTTTCAATTTAAATAGCATTTGTTTAGTTTTACTGTAAATATTGCATTCTTTACCCTATTTCTTTTTTATTTTACTTTTAGTCTTGTTTATGCATGTTTCATTACACTTAAACCCTTGCATCCATGTTTTCTTTATAATTAGGTCCTGATATTTTGCAATCAGCTCCCAGAACTTTTAAAATGAGTTTTCTTTGTGAATTTTGCATCCTGACCCTAAGAAATTTCATAATTGCACTGATCATCATAAAAATCCAGTTCTTCTCACATTTAAGCCCTATAAATTTGCATGAAGGCCCCCTAAGTTCTTAACATACAATTCCTGAGCATAGGAAATTTGCATCTAGACCCCTAGATTAATTTTAAATCCACCATTTAGAGTTTTAATTGCTTTCCCAAATATTTTTGATATTTTCCACTTATTGCATTCCATATTTTGCATTTAATCATTGATTCCATTTAAAAATCATGTTTTCACCGTGATTTGATCTTTAGTTTCATATTTTAATCACATTTGCACTTATGTGTGAATTTTGCACATTAGACCTTGAGTTTTCAGGAAATTATCAAGGTACAATTTTCACACATCTTAGTGCCACATTCACATTAGATCCATCATTTGCACATTAGAATAGAAGTCACTGAATATATTTTGATCCAAATTCTCACCCTTTTTGTGAATTTTATATTTTGATCCTTGTACTTGTCCTTTACTGTGTTTACATCGTTTATTGCTTTTAAGACTTTATCCTTTTCACATTTTCTTACAAATAACATTTTCTTGGCATTTGACATACATTTTGGCATATCTTAGATCATGCATCATCCCCATACATGCATTTATCACATCTGGCCATTAAAAGGACTACATTGCCCCTGTGCCACTAATTTATGCACCTGCATGTTAGTTTTTGCACTCAGTCTTGCATAATTCTTGTCCAAGTCATTCCTTAGCACTTTTTACACACTTAGGTACACATTCATGCATTTTATATAGCTTTTTGTCGCATTTGCATATCAGTCCATCCCTTTTTTGTACCCCTGCATTTCATGTGTTTCTTTTGTAGATTTTTCTTCACTTTGTTTTCGGAGTCTCTCATCCGACATTCGATTTGATTTCTTTACTCCTACATTTCAAATTTTCTAGATTTGATTTGGATTTCATCGCCTGAGGGCGTACACGAACTGATCGAAAGGCCCGCATTGGTCCATTTACGGATTATTTCTCTTTTTCGATTTTCACGACTATTTCCATGATTCTGAGGACATGGGTTGACCCCACTTTTTATCTTGTTGATATCAGTATGGTTTTCGGAGGCGTTCTTTACAAAAACATCGTCATTTTATGTGAATTTCTTCACATGTCAAAGTTTACCCGTTTTACGTGGACTTCTTCGCAATTTTTTTATCTTGATTTCCGCAATGTTTTTCATGATTCTGATGACCTGAGTTGTTTGCATTATTGATTTTCTTGAGGCCTATATGATTTTCCAATCCTTTCTCACCAAAAACCTCGTCATTTCATGTGATTTTCATTGTTGTGTTATATTTTGTGATTTCATCATTTCATGTGGATTTCTTCGTAGTTTTCGCATACCATCTTGCACATCCATCTAGTCTTATCTTGGCATTCATATTAGCATGTTTAGAGCACGATCTAGGCTTAGCAAGCATTCATCCAGCCTTTAGCAAGCGAATTAAACTAGAAAGACCGAGTTTCTCGGGCGTACAGGGGTGCCTAATACCTTCCCCGTGTGTAATAGGAATCCTTACCCATCCTTTGGTTAGTAGACATCTGGCCTTCACATTTGCATCTCATGCATTCAATCTTTTGTAGTTTTTCTCGTTTTTCCCTTAAAAGACTAGGTGGTGACTCTTTTTCTTTTTTCGTTTTATTCTATCTTGTGCCTCGCCATCTTGGCATCGCTGTGATCTCCTCCCTCTAGCGCGACTCCATGCTGGACCCCCGGGCGGGCATGGTCACACCACCAATAGCTACTAGAGAATACACGCAATTATCGTCCATGGCTGCAATAGAACTATACTAGGACAAAGGACACCAAAACTCGCAAAACACATTTATAAATTCATCCAGTAAAATCATTTTCTTAAACCAGGCCTTTCAAAATCATAATCTTTATATTCTTTAAATCATATGCATTTTGAAACCACTTTATACATTTTCGAAAAGCCAAACCACGATTGAAACCATCTCAAAACTACAACTCACTCACCCAGCATGAAAACCTGTTGAGTCACCCTAGCCACAGGCGACTGACCAACCACAAGTAGTCGTCAAGGGCTCAAATCCCAGTCCTTACTACACTGTCATGGTGAATTACCCCGTGTAGGAGTCAAACAACCGCGAGAACTCAGTCCCTCACTATATCTATATACCACATAGCATAGGGTGCATCCATCGATGCCCCTTAGTGTCCGAGCACCTGAGGACTTTAACCACCATACTTGACCAACAACATGCCCAAGTACCCTAGTGACTTGAACCTTGGATCCTGCAACACAAACACCAAAGCCATGGCGACTCTAACCTCTGACTCTTCCAGTAGCTCATTTAGGGAGCTCAAACCCCTAACCACACTAGGAAGTTTAGCAATTACAACCTCAGATGTGCATCCAACCTCTTAGAGGTATACAACACCCCTGATTCGTTGATACGATCTTACGGTCTCGTGGCACCATCCAAAAAACCATGGAAAACATTTTCAAAACCATATGCATTCTTTTTCCAAAATCATTTTCAAAATGTTTTTATATCACAAATCATTCAGGGAATCAAAACCATGATTAATCCAAAAGGAATTACCAAAACATTGACCCAAACCACCACTGTAGGGTCTGAAATGACCCCAACCCACGTTGATGAGCCGCGGGACCAACCCACAGTACCAGTCAGAGAGGCTGGCCAACGGGGCTAACCTGAGATCAGACCTTTTATAGACAAACCAGAATTTGCATATGCAGAACCCAAAATCATCGAAAGTAGGAGCTCACGGCTATTACTGCACGAGCTGCCTAAAATCTTACAAAATACACCAAAACAAAGAACTTTAAGTCATCTACTATCTAGGATAAGAATCCGTTAACCATAGCTTGAGATATAAAAACCCAAAGGAATAAAACTCAGACGGGCATACTGTAGCAATGTTTTTCAAAAATCCACTATGAAAAGTTCTAAAAAAAATATGAAAACTTGACCACATCATGAATTCAAGCTAAGTAAGCAATTTCCTATCATTTTTACCTAAAACAAGAATGAGAAATAAAGGGGTGGGACATGTACCCAACTTACAGTCACAAGCGCCTTTTCTTCTTTTTCTTTCGGCAACTATTTCTCCTTCTCTTTTCTATTTCTCTCACTCTTCGATTGTCTTCCTCTCTCTTCCTTGCTCTCAAACTCTTCCTTTCTCTCCCTCACTTTTGCTGCCTTGCCTTGACGCCAGCCTGCTATCAACAGTTGCCTGAAAACATATCCATTATTCATTTAGGTACATTTTCACGCATTCTACATAGTTTTCGCTGCATTTGCACATCAGTCCATCCTTTTGAATAAGTCTACATTTCATGTGTTTTTCCATGGGTTTTCTTCCTACCTGTCTTTGGATTCCTTCGTTTGATATTCGATTTGACTATCTTTATTCCATATTTTTGGATTTTTTCAATTTGATTTGGATTTCATCGCCTGAGGGCACATACATTAACAGACCTGGAGGCCGACATTGGCCCCACCACGGATTATTTTCTATTTTAATTTTTATGACCTTTTCCATGATTCAGATTACTCGGGTTGACCCCACTTTCTATCTTTTTGACCTTAATATGATTTTTTGGACCATTCTTTACAAAAACATCGTCATTTTATGTGATTTTCTTCTCACTTCACTATTTGCCTATTTTATGTGGATTTCTTTGCAATTTTTCCGTTTGGATTTCTTTGGTGTTTTCTACACTTATAATGATTTGGGTCTGTTGTATTTTTGATCCCCTTGACGCTGGTGTGGTTTTTTGAACCATTCTTTACAAAAACATCGTCATGTTATGTGAATTTCTTCACATGTCACAATTTTCCTATTTTATGCGGACTTCTTTGAAGTTTTCCCACCTTGATTTCTACGATGCTTTCTTTGATTCTGATGACTTGAGTCAGTTGCATTTTTAACATTCTTGAGACCTGTATGATTTTTCGAGCCATTCTCGCCAGAAACCTTGTCATTTCATGTGATTTTGTTTGTTGTGTCATACTTTGTGTTTTCATCATTTCATGTAGATTTCTTTGCAATTTTCGCGTACCATCTCGTACATCCATCTAGTATTGTCTTGGTATTCATATTAACATGATTAGAGCACAATCTAGGCATAGCAAACATTCATTCAGCCTCTAGCAAGCGAATCAGACTAGAAAGACCAAGTTTCTCTAGCTACGGGGGTGCCTAACACATTCCCCGTACGTAATAGGAATCCTTACCCATCGTTTAGTTAGTAAACATCTGGCCTTCACGTTTGCATCTCATTCATTCACTTTTTGTGATTTATTTGTGATTTTCCTCGTCTTTCCCTTAAAAGACTAGGTGGCGACTCCTTTTCTTTTTCGTTTTTATCCCATCTTGCGCCCTTGCCATCCTAGCATGGCTGTGGCCTCCTCCCTCTTGCGTGACCCTGTGCCGGATCCCTCGGGCCAGGCACGATCACAGGAGGATAGAAGGAATAGACTAGCATTCATTGAGTCCTAAATTTCTAAGATTGACTTAATGGCAGAGTCCTTGCCACTAAATAACGATACTTGGGAACTCAAGAAGCGACTTAGATCTAAGCATTATTATCTTTTATTGGAATAGGAGACATATTGGAGGCAAAAAACTAGGATTCAATGGCTTAAAGAAGGTGACTTGAGCATGGCCTTTTTTCACAATATGGTTAGGTGTTGTAGGAGGATTAACACCCTGTCCTCACTTATGGTAAAAGACACTCTCCTGACCACTCCTTCAATCATTGGTTATGAAATAGAAAAGCATTTTACACAGCTATTCAATAAACAAACTAAAAAGGTGGGTGAGCCTAACTGGAATTACTTGCTCCCAAGGAAAATACCCATTCCAGACATATTGGAGGCATCGTTCACTTTATTGGAGATTGAAAAAGTGTCTCTAGCCTACCTAGTGACAAATCTCCAGGGCCGGATGGGTTTCTCCTTATTTTCTTTCAACATTTCTAAGATATCTTGATGCAAGATCTCTTTGAGATCTTCCAACAACTACATGACTCTTGGGATCAAGATTTTCTTAAACCTATTAATCAGACCTTCATTGCTCTTATTCCTAAAAAGGAAGGAGCACAATGTATTAAGAATTACAGACCAATAAGTCTACTTAATAGCATCTATAAGATCATTACAAAATACTTAGCTATTAGATTTTCCCCTATCCTTAATGATGTCATTGATAATTCCCAATGTGCTTTTCTTACTAGGAGATATATCGAGGATTGCTATTTAGTAGCCCAAGAAACACTAAATTACATGAAGGTAGCCAACATATCTGGTTTCATTCTTAAATTGGATTTTGAGAATGCTTTTGACAATGTTAACTGGGAATTTCTCCTAAAAGCCCTCACGAGACTAGGATGTGGATCTAAATGGATTTCTTGGATTAAGATGTACATTAGCACAACTAAATTCTCGATTCTTTTGAATGGTTCACCAAAAGGATATTTTGGAGCATCTAATGAGTTTCATCATGGTGACCCTTTATCTTCACTTTTGTTCATTGTGGTCACCCATATTTTAAACAGGATGTTGGCTCTTGCTTCAAATAATAATCTTATTTCTGGGATTCCATTCCCCAATGGGGGACCTAACATTGTCAATATATAATATGTAGATTATACCATTCTGTTCTTGCCTGATAATGAGGATAATATGATAAACATCAAAAGAATATTGTGTTGTTTTCAAATCTATTCTGGACTTAAAATTAATTTCCAGAAATCTTCACTCACTGGTGTGGGAGTCCCTTACTCATCTTTAATTCGGAGTTGTGAGATCATGGATTGTCAAGTAGCTAATTTGCCTATTACTTACCTTAGATTACCTCTACATCATAGAAAAGCCAATTTTAAGGATTGGACCCTAGTTATTGAGAAGATCTCAAGTAAATTGTTTCTATGGAAAGCACAATACTTGTCTTTGGGTGGCAGGCTAACTCTAGTTAATTTTGTTCTCTCTGTAATCCCTACTTACTTCTTGTTTGTCTTGTACTTCTCTGCTAAAGTGGAAAATGCTATCGATAGAATTTGGAGGCGATTTTTGTGGAAATCTATCCCTTCTAGTCACAATTTTCATCATTGGGCAAATTGGAAGTCATTGTGTTGGTCAAAAAAAGAGAAGGGTTAGGGTATTATAAATTTGAGAAATTTTAGTCTGACACTTAAAAGTAAATTATTGTGGCAATTGCTTTCCTCTTCAAAGCTAAAATGGCCTTTGCTGTTGCGTGCCAGATACTTTTCACGTTTCTGGTCAGGTGCAATTTTAAACACAACTAAGAATAGATGCTCCCCATTGTGGCATGAAATAAAAGCTTGCTTTAATATTATTAATTGCTTCTCTAGATTTGAGATAAGTAATGGTGAAGATGTTATTTTTTAGGAAAATAAGTGGTTGGATGGGACACCTTTGAAGTTTAAATTTCCTGATTTGTATGATATTTCAAATAACAAAAAAGGCATCTGATAATAGGATTCTTGAGCTAAATAGGAATGAACCCCAAGCTTTATTTCATTTTGTTTCTCCCATGGACCACTTATCAGATATTCACCATCAAGTTGAAATGCTTACTGAACTCTTGAATGGAATCCAGTTGCATTCTAGGATGGATAAAATGCTTTGGATTCCATTTGGGGATTGTAAATTTACTGTTTAGTTTTGTTATAAAGTTATTAATGATGGTGGCATTAGATTTTCCTTTTACAAAAAAAAATCTGGAAATCTTGGGTACTAATCAAAGTTAAGCTCTTCACTTGATTGGTGGTTTTTAATAAGATACTCACCAGAGATAACTTGAGTAAAAGAGGATGGGATGACTCTATGGTATGTATTTTGTGTAATTCTTACAGTGAAACAACTTTCTATCTATTTCTACATTGTCCTTTTGCTACTGCTATTTGGAATTTTTTTTATTAAATGTCCTTTGTATCTAGGTTTTTTTCATATTGATGATCTCTTTCTTTCCTGCTTGTGCTTTTGATCTACCCTTAGTGGGTTGGTACATATTGATTCCTGCTTTGGTTTGTGCATATGGAAGGAAAGAAATAACAGAATATTTCGAGGAAAAGTCTCTACTCTCAACTTGATTATTTTTGAAATTATATCTCTTATGTATTCTTGGATAAATAATCTGGATTTAGGTTTTGAAAAAGAGGAAATCTACCATTCAGTTTCACAAATGCAGCAGACATGGGAGTTGGATCAGATCAACAATATTGTTCCACAGAACCAAACTCCCTCAACTGATCAACAAATGATCTTGCCCTCGAACCTGACTGGGAACTCTTCTACTGATTAACTTCTCTTTAATTAGTTTTTTTGGAAATTATAACTTCAATTCTATGTAGAACATGGATAGTGATATTTTTTTGTGTTGCCTTTGGCACTGGGATTTTGTGATCCCGAATTTTGTATTATCATGAACATTTCTTTTCCTCTTGGTGGTGGTTTTATAGCCAAGAATTATAATATTAAAGCTTACAATTACCAAAAAAGAAAAGAAAAAGTAGACACCAGTCACACTAAATAATGATGCAATGTGCTTTATGATCTCTATGTCTACTTCAATCACCTGCATTAAGATATCTGTTAATGATTTTTTTTTGGAGAAATTAGTGATGGATAAATTAATAGTTTGTTTTTTTTATACTAAACGTTCCATGGACTGGTGCATTATAGAGCAAACCTTTTACATTCTTAATTGAGCATATCTTATCATTCACTATTAGCCCTTTTTTAGACCTTCAATGTTAAAAACCAATTACATGTGAAGTCTAATTTTACATGCAGTTTATTTGTAAGAAATGTAATGAATGATATGGTAAAAAAGTTTTAGTTGCACACAAACAATTATTTTTTATACTTACAGTTGCTTGTAACTCTTAAGAAATCCATCAATCACAGAGAACTCTTCACTGGTAATGTTTAAAACACCAACAAATCTCCTCCTAATTTCAATTTGGACAAGATTCATTGTGTACGTTTTCAAGGTACAATTAGTTAGATAATAATTGATATAGTTTGTAACAATAAAATAGTAATGACAATATCTTGGCGGATGTTGATGTGGAAGGTTGACCCAAATTTTGTGCCTTCTCAGTTTGTTTCCTACTTTCATTTTTATCTTTCTATTCATTGAGGAAGGTGTGGGGTTTTTAACAAACTTGTCAACATCTTTTGATTTCTTTGTTGCAAAAGGTACCACAGCAAATCTTTTTGCTAGTGATATATTGTCAAAAACATCTTCAATCTCTTCCTCATGTCTGACATCAATATTAACATTTTCATCTACATCTTTGAATTCTTTATTAAATTCATCAACTCCACAAGTTTCAATATGTACATCGTTCCTTTCAGTATGTACATTTTGTCCTATGTTGATGTTATTTCTACAGTTTCTCATAGCAGTGTATTCTTCCAGTTTGCAAACTCTTTCTTCCATTTTTTTGTCCAATTATTTATTGTTTTTGTCAACTCCTTTGTTTATTCCTTAAACATCTTTAGTTGCTAAGTGATTCTATTAATCTGTACAGTTGATGACTCAGAGTCTGTACATTTTTTCTCCATTTCCTTTCTTAAGAAATTAATTTCTTTTATAACTCCCATATGATTGCATGTGCTTGATGCTGGTCCCCTTCTTTTCTGTAACAGTTACACATCATAAAACAAATACTAATTTAATCACAGTATCAAACATCATAGTTGTAGACACCCCGATTTTGAGGTGACTCATTGATAAGACTCTAGATGTTGCTTTGGATGTGGCTAACCCTTGAACCAACCTTAAACCCATAACAAGCCCGCAGCCCAATTAGGAAACCAGACCAGTAGGGGAGAGCACTTAGCTAGCACACCTATCTAGCACACCTAGCTAGCACACTTACCTAGCACACATAGGAGGCGCACATACCTGACGCACATCCCAAGCGCACAGCCATTTCGCAGGCTGCGGCTGCTGGCTTTCCACCTCCCAAGGCTGTTACCTCTAGCAACGAATATGCCATGGAATCTTCCAGGCTTTTCGTCTACGAGGCTCCCTGCATTCCCATGAGTTACCCATGAGAAAATCCTATATAAGGACACCCATAGGAAACCATGAGGGGAGGTTAGAAACCTTGAGTTCAGCAATTCTGTTCTGAGCAAGCATCCTGCACGAGCTACTCCTTTCCAGTAGCTTATATTCGTTTTCTGGAGCACTCCTGTAACGCCCCGAACCCGGGCACGCTACTAAACAATAGCATCACAAGCCTAATTACACAAATTACAGAATAAAAAGACTGTAACCAGGCTCACCTCTAGGATCACGACGCGCGGCTAGAAACTCCGATTCCTGCACCGAAAACTGGCTGCACGCGGTCTGCACCTGAAACACACACAGCACGCGTGAGTGACATCTAAGTCACCCA
>JAMKQA010056865.1:0-11623 GCA_024699735.1 Posidonia australis | reverse complement strand
TTGAAAGAAAAAGTGGTTTTGGAATGAATTTCCAAATGTTTTGAGAAAAGAAAAGGAAACATGGCTTTTGAAAAAGCATGGATTGGGATTGAATTCCCAAGTGATTGTCTATTAAAAGAAAGGATGATTTTCGAAAAGAGAAAAACCAAGTTTTGAAAGAATGAGATTTTTGGTTTTGCCGAGGTTTTGTAGTTTGTATGTTTTGGGGCACGTACTGGGTGACATTGATGTCACTCACACGTACTATTTGGTTTTCAAGTGCAGACCGTGTGCAGCCGAGTTTCGGTGTAGGAGTTGGAGCTTCTAGCCGCACATTGTGATCCTGAAGGTGAGCCTTAGTTATAGTTATTTGATGTTTATGTAATTAGTGTAATTATGCATGATACTGTGTTTTGGTAGCGTGCCTGGGATCGGGGCATTACATTATTGAGCCTAGTTGTTTGGGTCACCGATTGGACGTCAGATAAAGACGTATCCCCGTGAATACATGAAAAGAAATTGAGGCCGGTTGACCGGAGCGGTGTCCTCCCGCTCAGGGAACTTCACCTCGACAGCGCAGAGAGGTAGGGGAAATGGTTTCCTCACCTACTACTTGTGTGCCTGGTTACCCTTGATCAAAGTAACATCAATAAAGAAAAGTAGAAAAGAATAAGAAAAGTGTGTGGTTTCGTGAAAAGAAAGAGATGTGGTTTGGCAAGGATTGGACTTATGAATGGTCCTAAAATCCTAGAAATAAATATGAATTGTGTTTTAACCAGTTACCAGCCAATGTTGTGGTTTTGGTTTTGAGCCTTGAGAGGTATTGTGTTTTAAGCTGGATCTGGTCGAGAGTATGATTTTCTTAAGATATGCGAACGGTTTCAAAGTGCATAAAAGAAAGATATGAGTTTTGAAAATGGTTTTGGTTTTGGGAAGAAATCCCAAGTATTGAAAAGAAAGATGATTTTTTGAGAAAGACTATGGTTTTGGAAACAAATTCCAAATGTTTAAAATGGGAACAAAAAAAAGTGAGTTTTGAGAAAAGCATAGTTTTGAGAACAGATTCCCAAGTGATTTCAAAGGAAAAGAAAATGATGTTTTACAACTGGATTTTCAAAAGAAAACTAAGTTTTATAAATTAAAATTAATGTTTTTAGTAGTTTTGCCAAATTTTGTTGTTTGTGTGTTTGGGGCATGTACTGGGTGACTTAGATGTCACTCATGCATGCTTTGGTTGGTTTTCAGGTGCAGGTCAAGTGCAGTCGAATTCTGGTGTCGGAATAGGAGTTTCTAGTTGCACATCGTTTCCTAGAGGTGAGTCTTAGTTACGGTTATTTAATTATTACTGTAATTAGTGTAATTTTGCTTATGATACTGTGATCTTGGTAACGTGCCCGGGATCGAGGTGTTATAGCCATGGTCTTTATGTGATGGCCCCGGTCCCTTCTTGCTCAGGGGGCATGGCTACATGCTGCCAAAGAGAGTGGTGTAATTGTTGGGACTGCCACAAGGTTTGCCTCTACTTCCGCTGGTTCATCTCCTATGACTTTGATTATTTTCCCTTGGTGGGGAAATTTGATGCACTGGTGGCATGGGGAAGTGATTGCCTTGATCTTTTCAATCCATTGGCACCCTAAAATGAGTCGATAAGAGATGGGTGCATCGACTATGTTTAGTTTAGTGTTTGTCTCTATGGGAGTGATGGCAACCTTGACATTAATCTTGCCTTGTGCTAACTTCTTGTTATTATCATATTGTAATATCTGTGTCCAGATTATCCAGGATGAATGTAATTAATCTTGTATTCTAAATAATTGGCCATGTATTATGATTTTGTATTGAACTTTCTCTATTAATTAGTATTTATCTTTTGTAATTCCCCTACTGTGTGGTATTTTGGACCTTAGCATGCTAGGAGTGCGTGTGTGGGACCAGAGTCAACTCTGCACAGTGCCCACTACCAGCCAATGTTCACCTTTCCTCGCCCGTAGCTTTCCAGCATGCCGCATCTTGGATTTTGCCACGATCTCTGGTAGTTGTTGTCGACAAATGACAACAAGGAGGTGGTAGCCTTAAATGGAGAAGAAGAGGAAGGCAAGGGGCGTAAACCGAAAAGGAGAGGGAAGAGGAGGATATAGGGTGAAAACCAAAGAAAGAAAGAGAGAGAGCCAGAGAAGGGATGAAGAGAGAGAGAGAGAGAGGAGTGTGTGTCTGTCGGTGGAGAAGAGTGTCGTTGGAGACCAGAGAGCCTGGAGGATCGCCAAGGAATAAGGGAACATCGGATTGCACCTTGAAAGTACGCAATCCCTTACCTCACTTTCTCCTCTCAATTCAAGCTTTAAATTTGTGATTAATGTCATGATTTTAGTTAAAAAGCATGAATATGTGATGATCAACATGAACTCATGGTCGTATGAAGATTTGAGAATTTGCCATGATTTATCAAGAATTTTAGTGGATTTTTCCGAGTATATGCTACAATGATTTGGGATCCGTCTTCTTAGTTCCCAAGTTTAAATCTTGAGCTATGTTTTGTGTTTTTTGATGAAACCTATCCCAAATAGAAGTAGATTTGGCATGTTAGTAGTGTGCTTTTATTTCGGATTTATGGTTCACCGAAAAGGGGTCTCTCGTGGGCCTCAATTTTGTCGAATGAGTGACCTAAGGTTGAGGCTTGTTTTCAAAAAACGTGGATTTCGACAGTTCGGTATGCCGAATTTCTGTCATTTTAGCCCTAGACCCCTAGTTTGGCTGATCAAAATCGCTCGGTCTACCGAATCAGGGGATTTTGATAGACCATTTAGTTTCAACCTGCCGAATCAGGGCCTTGAGCCACTTTTAGATTTGGGTCTATTTCAGTCGAAAGAATTCGGTTTGTCGAATCAGGACCCTAGACTTGGTTTTCTGAGTTTTTGCCCAGTTATGAAATAATGCTTGATCTGTGTATTTTGGCATATTTGCTTAATAAGAATTTCTTGAGATTTAAGCAAGAGCTATAAAGAAACTATCCTAGAATAGAAAAGTTTCACATAAAAGATTTCCATAATTGAAAAGATTTAGAATAAAGATTTCAAAGAAAAATGCATGTTTTCGGAATAAGATTTCTAGAGTTGTGGCCCCGGTTAGAGAAACTGGGTGCCTAGAGAATAGGTGTTGAATGGGCCGAGTAAGAAGACTTGGGAGCTCAAACACACAAAGGGGTGTTGGGAGAACGCATCTTCGTGCAAATAAGGAAAAGAAAAGCGAAAAAAATAGAAAGGCCGTTGGTCGGGACGGTGGTATGTCTGCATAGGGACTTTCACCGTGGCTGTGTAAGAGGTTGAAGTTGATGCCTCTCCAACTGCTTATGACTAGGTCACCTCTGATCAAGGTGACACCAAAAAAGAAAAGATTTTCATATTTGAGATTTTAGTACAATTTTAAGCTAGATTCGAATTGAGTTTTGGATTCTGAATTTTAGCTAGATCCTAACTAAAATGAGGATAGAGTTTTAGGGCTAGTTCCAGCCATAGAACAGTGTTTTATCCAGATTTGAGTTTTGAGATTAGGTTGTAGTCTAGTCTAGGGTTGTTTTTAGAAAACTATTTAAGCATGAGGTTTTAAAATAGAAAGCAGAGAAAGTATTTGAGAAAAGCATGAAGATTTTTAAAAGCTTTCCCAAAAAAGAGATTTCCTAGAAAAGATGAGTTTTGTCGAGAATTTCCAGAAAGAGTTTTAAAAGATGTTTCAGTTTGAGAACCTAGAGCTTAGCTGTTAAAGGTTTCCCACTGTGGTTTTTGGTGGACGCGTACTGGGTGACTTAGAAGTCACTCACGCGTGTTTTTGTAATGCTTTATTTTTTAAGTGCTCAATTTGGAATGCAGTCTAGTCCAATGTTCATAGACGAGAGCCACTAGCCGCACACATTGGTTTTGGGTAGATTACAATTATTTTCCTATTTAAGTGCATTAATCCTAGTTTAGTAGCTTAGATTCAATAGCACCCAAGTTGGGGGTGTTACACATATCTTGACACTAGCAAGGTTGCTGGGCATAGCTTTGATTCCTTGAGTCTTATTAAGTGAAAGTTATCTATAGAACATACATTCAGGGTTGCCCCTATATCAACTAGCACACTAGAGAGTTTATAGTTTTTCACTTTTACAATAACACTCAAAGGTAATGTCCTCCTTTCAGGAGGAGCTAACTCTAAATTAGTAAAGAATAGGGTAGGCTCTATGAAGACTGCCGCGGTGATTGTTGCCTGATTCTCTACTGGTATGTCTTTCAGAACTTGAACTTTCTTCAAAACTTCCATTAAGGTGTCTCGATGCTTCTTGGAGGCTTTGATAAGCTCATAGATTGGTATCTTTACTTGTGTTTCTCCTTAATTTCTCCAAGATGTCGTATTCACCTTTTTCTCTTTTGGGAATGTCGAATTCCTATCAAGGAGGTGATGAG
The DNA here is from genome assembly GCA_024699735.1 of Posidonia australis. Taxonomy (NCBI): domain Eukaryota; kingdom Viridiplantae; phylum Streptophyta; class Magnoliopsida; order Alismatales; family Posidoniaceae; genus Posidonia; species Posidonia australis. The sequence goes on along the minus strand of JAMKQA010056865.1, from coordinate 7,205 downwards.
ACTCTCTCTGCATTAGGTAGAGGTGGCACAACTTGATTTGAGATCCTTCCTGTTCTAGTGATGGGTGCATGTTGTGCTTGATGGTACTCCCCTTTGGCTTGAGTAGATCTGATAAGCGATGTTGGCGTCCTTAACAAAGATTGCCCTTGGCTCTTGGCTTGATTGTGGCATAGCGATGATAAGTTTGACTGTGTTGGATAGTGTTGCTGAGCATATTCCTCTACAAAACCTCTTTCTGTTATGTCCTAGAACCCTTGAAAGTTTGATGCGCCCTCATACTAGTGGTCATGGTCGGACCAGCCATTTGGTGACCCTTCATTGTGCAATTTTGATAGAACAAGCTCCCAAGATATCCCTAGGTCCATTTGGTGGTCGAGTTTGGTAGTGATTACCTCCCCCTGATGCTTGCACTTAAGAAGTTGGTGTACTGGGGATGCAATGGCACCAATCTCTACTAGCCATGTCCTCCTTAAGATTAGTGGTTTAGCTAGATCTTGTTCCATGATTACTACTATGGTGGTGCTGGTAAGAGGGCCTATGGTGATATTCATCTAGATGGTTCCAACCACTTCTCTTTGAATCTTTTCAAAAGCTACACGAGTGAAGTGATGCTTAGTGATCTCGTTTTCTTCAATGCCTAGGTAGTCCAGAGTGGATAGGGAGCAAGCACTTTGATGAGTATGTTTTAATTAACCGCAAGTGCACGGCGTACAAAGTAGCACATCGGCAAGTATGGGTTGATCTCATAGAGAAAACTACTTTAAAAACAAAGATTAATTATCAATTATTGAAAAGCGTTTGAGAGAATTGATGTGAAAAAAAATCTAAAACTAGACTATTAAGATGCAAGCAAATCAATTAAAATATATCTAAGGTTTCGAATCCATTTATTTGAAATTGAGAATGCATGATCATATTTATTCCCTTCCTCTCTATTAATTTAAATAATTTGATTCAATGATTTTTATTCTAACAAGCATAAATTATATGCTATGAAATATGAATATAAAAACACATAGAATATGAAGGAACCGCGATCATACACACAATCCTCTAATAAATCTTCCTCAAGCATATACTAAAAGGATGACATCAATATTAATCTATCAAAGTTTATCGATTTTATGAGTGATTTATGTAATATACATCCAGTCCTCATAATCATGACATTAAGTACAAAGAGAAAGAGAGACATAATCACATATTCCAATTCATATAAACTTCATCTCTACCTTAGAACTAAAGACTTAGCCAAGCATGATAACAAAAACCATTGCAATAAAAGATGAAGAAGGAGAAATGTAAGACATATTTAAGAGGAAAAATGAACTTGTATTAATAGAAACTAAGATTACACCAGAGGAACTTCTAGATTTTTCAAAATACAAGAGAGGAAAAGAGTCTAAGCCTAAAGGTGGAAGATGATCCCGTAGATTTACATAAGGAGTCATTTTATAGACTTACAAAGACTTATTTACATCAAAGATAAATCCGAGTATAAAATTTAAAATTAAATTTCAAATACAAGTTATTTTCAACTAAATATCGTAACAACCAAAGATTGGGTAAAAAATGTTAACCACTGACACATGCGAGGCGTTAGTTGTGCAAACGGGTGTTTGGGAGGCATCCACGTTAGCCATAATGATCTTTGACTTAGTCAATTTGTTAGCAGATATTTTTCCCTTTATTAACGCATGTGGAAAATTTACGTTTGACTTCTTTACGTAGATCTAGAATTTTTCATGCAAAAATCTCTTCTTTTCTGACGCATTTATTATTTTTCTCCTTTTTTTCTAAATTCTTTCTTAAGTCCCCAGGTTCTTGGTAAATTTATACAAAACACCTCGAGTAGCATAATTTATATACATTAATCAATAAATATGGGAATAAAATATGTATGAATTATGAGTTAATCACACTTCGACTGGCACCAGTATCAACAAGCACTTCAAGAAGCAGATATTCGTTGATCTCTACTGAAATAATTAGTGGAAGTGAGCGCTCTTTTGGTGCAGGCAATTCTACGTCCTAGAAGACTAAATTCTTCTCCTCAAAGCTTGTGGTGAATTTTCTTGCTAGTTCAAAGGGATTCGATTTAGGTTACTTGTTCATGGGGTGGAAGTTAGAGTGATCAAGAGTGGCGAGATCATTGGCTTCTTCCTCATCTTGTTGGTTATCCCATGTATCGTCTATCTGAGTCTCCCATCCTACTGAGTCTTCCTTAGGTGCATTCATCTCTTCTTTAAACTAGACTTCTTGAGTGTTCATAATTGGTGCATCTGGTCCCTTCTTCTTTTTGGCTGGCTGCTCTTGGTTTGGATCTACTTATAAGTTTAATTGACTAACACTATTTGATTTTTTTTCTGATAGAATATGTTCGTGTCATTATCATGGTTGTAACTATTTGAGGATATACACTATAACTGATGATGTAATCACACTAAACTGCGTCCACGTCAGCATGAAAACCTGACAGTATCCTAAATTTTATATAGATAACATTTATTGTCACGCATACATACCTAACACAATTGTTTCTGCCAATGTTTGTACATCTTCTAAGAGTGTCAATGGTAGAATATATCTGACATTATCTTAATGTCAATGGTATTAAAATTTTGCAAAAAGTGCTTGCCCAAGACACATACATTAGATATTACAAATGATAAATATGAACTTGTCCATAATGTATTTCCGCAACAAAATAGGGACCTAAAATGTATGTCACCATGCGCACAAAAAAAAAGTAACTCCAGCCTTTCAAGCAATAGCTTGCTGAAAAAATACATTGCATCTTGTAATGTATGTGAGGGACCTAAAATCAGTTAACAACTGTCAAAATCATAGAAGCAATATTTGCTCTAAACTTTTTAACATGGTTAGCATTCAAGTATACTTCCTTACCATAAACAATTTATTGCATTGCCATTAATATAAAAGCTCCAGAATCCATTGAAGATTGTCTTTGTTGTGGAAAGTTTGTCATAATTTCAGTTCCAAAGTCCTTTACATGTTTCAGTTTCATCCTCTCATAAACATAATCCTTTATGAATTGTGCTTAGCTCATATGTAAAAAAGTGTTATTAAGCAACAACATTGCATTCTTCTAGTATTGTGAAATAGGTTGAATTTTTGATTACCCAAGATTCAATTTCTTCTAAAACATCATCATTCCTATTAAGGCCTGAGCTATAAATCTTGAAAACCTTATGATCAAAGTTTAGTTCTATTAGTTGCCAATGAAAGTAGCACTGGATTTAAATTAGTATCAATCTAAACCTTTTCAATTCCCGTTAGGCATACTTTAATTGTTCCTCCAAACTTTCATACTGTAGACTTCTTGAAATTTGTAGGTGATTTCAAGCGAACTTTGGAGAAAAGATGTAAGCTGTGGAGATGGTGGGCCCATTCACTTTCCTTAAAACACCCTAAAACATCCATCAATATCCTAAAACAACCAGAGTTGCTTAAACATCATTCATCATAACCCATAATCGTCAGTTGATCCCCAAAAAGGTCAGTCAACAAGCTCAAGGTCTGGTTGACTAGGTTTTATTGGGTCAAACAGTAATTTCAGTCAGATACTTGTGGTAGATGTATCCGATGGTTCTAACTGATGGACTTCGGTGGCGAGAATGACTGGTGAAATGCCCTATTTCAATACTAAGGGGTGCAGAAGCCTTTCTTGCCACTTAATCACTGGATTATTAGTCGTCGACGGTTAGGATCACTCGGAGGCCTTTGCCACGACATCCAGAGACTGTCATACCCCTGTTTAAACCTCGAATTTACCAATAGGAGCCATTAACACCCATCATCGCTGTTCATCGGAGGCCGTTACGAATCCACGGCCTGAATTCATACCCATTGCCTATATAAAGCTTTCCCCACCACACGTGACAAGCATCGCCTTCAGCTCCCTCATTTTCTAGCTCAAATACACAGTTCTCCAGCTCCCAGCTCTAGTCCAAGCAATCTCATCTAGCTCCAGTGCTTCCAGCGACAATCTCGCTCTCCGTCGACACTGCACAAGCTCCAGGAGGCTCATGGCGTGCCGTCGAAGCATCACAGGTAAGTTCCTAACTCTATACTTGATTCTGAAATGCTCTTTAAGTGCATGCATGCCGCCATATCTCGGCTTCCATTCTCTTTCTTCCTCATCATTGACGATCATCGAAGTCATCGGGGATGAGATAATTCTCCCATCAAAGGCGTGCTCAGGCATTGGACGAGGTCAGTGACCTTTGGATGCAACGCGATCGCATCACTATGACCTTGCTTCCTCCTCTTTGCGTTGTGGCAATCCAAATCATGCCACTCACCAAGGCACGACCGAAGTGTGCAGAGTCGATTGGGAGGACACTTGCATGTGTCCATTGTCCATTAATCATCATCTCTCTCCTCCTTGGATCTTTTCTTCATCTAACCTGCCCTCAAGGACCTTAGAAGGAGCTCATTGGCCTCATATCAAGGCTGACCAGTGAGCATTCCGACGAGGAGGATGGGGATAGTGATCCAAAGAGCCATAGAGCTCTCTGATTGCATAAATCTTCTCTCTCTTCTCTATTCTTGCTTGTCCGACCCTTTCTTTCCACTTCCCCAACCTCATCAGACGTCCAACGAGCTCATTAGACCCATGCCTTGGCTGATCGACCTTCACGCCAACGAGGTAGATGGTTGAAGAGATCTAGGGATTCTTTTTAAAGTCAAAGCACATGATTCTACTTTATTTGCCCTACAGTTGCTATTCCTAGACCCCTTTCTATCTTCCTTTCCTCAACGAAGCTTCGTAGAGGTCATCGTCCTTCGTCGAGGCTAGTCGAGCACCCTTCATCGAGCTAGATGGGGAGGGAGATTCAAAGCATCACTTAGTGTTTTCAATGCTTGATTTTGCTCCATGCACTATATTTTGGTTCCGATCAAGTTCCATTGCATTCCTTTCTGATTTGATCAAGATTTTAATCGATACTTGCTCTCTGGTCTGGTGAAGGGTCATGTAAATCCTATCAACGGATTTTGTCGATGTATCCCACTGGCAGAATGCATCGTCGAGTATAGTAGACAGTTATGATCGACCAGTTTGTTAGACGGGTACAACTAACGTGGGGCCTAAGATCCAGACAGTTACAAAACGCATCTTTATTTTGTCAATGTCATTTGCCCCTTTTGGATTTTCGCGGGCGCGAAATCCAGCTTGTTGACTTTGACCAGGCGGTCAATGTTGTTTGCCTCTCTTGGATTTTTGCGGGCGCGGAATCCAGCTTGTTGACTTTGACCGGGCGGTCAACATCATTTGCCCCTTTTAGATTTTCGCGAGCAAGGAATCCAGCTTGTTGACTTTGACCGAGCGGTCAACGTCGTTTGCCCCTTTTGGATTTTTGCAAGCGTAGAATCCAACTTGCTGACTTTGACCGGGCGGTCAATGTCCTTTGCCCCTTTTGGATTTTTGTAGGCGCGAAATCCAGCCTGTTGACTTTGGTTGGGCGGTCAATGTCATTTGCCCCTTTTGGATTTTTGCAGGCGCGGAATCCAGCTTCTTGACTTTGACCGGGCGGTCAATGTCGTTTGCCCTTTTGGATTTTCACGGGCGCGAAATCCAACCTATTGACTTTGACCGGGCGGTCAATGTCATTTGCCCCTCCTGGATTTTCGCGAGTACGAAATCTAGCTTGCTGACTTTGACCGGGCGGTCAATGTCCTTTGCCCCTTTTGGATTTTCGTGGGCGCGAAGTCCAGCCTGTTGACTTTGACCGGGCGGTCAATGTCATTTGCCCCTTTTGGATTTTCGCGGGCACGAAATCCAGTTTGCTGATCTTTGACCGGGCGATCAAGGTCATGTGCCCCTTTTGGATTATCGCAGGCGCGAATTCCAGTTTGCTGATCTTTGACCGGGCAGTCAAGTTCCTTTGCCCCTTTTGGATTTTCACGAGTGCGAAATTCAGTTTGCTGGCTTTGACCAGGCGGTCAAATGTCCTTTGCCTCTCTTGGACTTTCGCGGGCGTGAAATCCAGCTGGTTGACTTTGACCGGGCAGTCGAAGTCCTTGGTTTCTCGGATTTCCTTGGGCAGGAAATCCTGTGGCTTGACCTTTTGACTAGATGGTCAAGGTCCTAGCCCCTTTCTCGAGTTTCCTTGGGCAAGAAATCCTGTGGCTTGACCTTTTGACTAGATGGTCAAGGTCCTAGCCCCTTTCTTGGATTTCCTTGGGCAGGAAATCCTGTGGCTTGACCTTTTGACTAGATGGTCATGGTCGTAGCCCCTCTCTTGGATTTCCCCAGGCAGGAAATCCAGTTGCTTGACTTTTGACCGGGCGGTCAGGGTCCTTTTCCTTTCTCTTTTGGGTTTTCGCGGGTGCGGAATCTAGTTGTTTGACGCTCTGACCGGGCGGTCAATGTCCTTTTGTTTCTCTCTTCTGTCTTGAGTTTTCGCGGGCGCGAAATCTCTTTCTTCGTTCTTGGTCCGTGCGGACAGGGCCCTGTTTTGCTTGACAAATGGTATGTTTGTCATGCCCCCCTTTTCTTGGGCTGGTATCCCCAACTACTCAGTTGACAACCATCACGCTGTCAGGTGTTCGGGTTGACAAGACTTGATTGACTTGTCATATCCCGTCTCTTTAGGTTGATAACCTCATAATCCAGTTGATGAGTCCGACAACTTATCATTTTCCTGCCACTGATCCCAAACAGTGCTCAGGATTTCTTTGTTTTGCCATATTTCATCAGCACTAGCTTTAGCATTGCATCATCTTGCAAGCATCCACTCCTGTGTTTTATGTTGGCATCCATTTTGCATCGGCTTTCAGATCGGCTCTTGCATTTGTTTTCGCATTAGCATCACATCCCTAGCATTTAGATCAGCAGTTGCACGCATTTCGCATTCGCATTTGCATTTTGCAACAAGTCATGACTCTCAGTGCATCCACCGGATATGTAACTTATTGCCTACAACAAACACCATCCTTCTGAAACCTCATAATGGGGGTATCTTGTCAACCCTGAGCATCAGTCTTGGTTCCTTTCGTCCCTCGACCTCGCTCAGGGAAGGGCATCTGTAGACACCTCGATTTTAAGGTGACTCATAGATGAGCTTTCCAGATGTTGCTTTGGATGTGGCTAACCCTTGAATCCTATTAGCTAAACCAAATCTAGACCTATAGCAGGCCCGCAACCCAACTAGAAATCCAAACAAGTAGGGGAGAGCACC
>JAMKQA010056864.1:0-12960 GCA_024699735.1 Posidonia australis | reverse complement strand
GCTGGGGTGGGTTCTGGATCAGGTTACAGTCTGATCCAGACTCCCTGGGGCGCACATCCCAGTCGCACCCAACCCGCGCACCAGTCTGGCGCACTCAGTAGGCGCGCTAGACTGGCCAGAGTTCAGAGCACTTGCATTACATCTTTGCTTGCATGACTTTATCGTAGAGTTTTGAGCTTATTTCTTTATTATTGATTCTCTGGTATGCCAAGACATCACCTGCATGTTTTCAGCTTTTGATCGAATTGTTTTCCATTTGCTTTCCTCGTTTTATTATTCAGTTCCAGGTTGAATCTGGTAGGTCGATTGCACCTTACTCCCTTGTGAGAACCATGTACATCGCCCCAGGATCCAGTGGCCTGGCTGAATCATGCTTTCTTCATCTAGCTCAAATAGGTGGGATCTTGTGTGAGGCTTCTAGCCCTTGAGCACAAGGTCCATTATCATTGCATTTGCATTTCTAGCTCTTTCAAGACATGTTTTTTTCGAGTTTTCCAGAATGATCTCTATTGCATACTTTATCAGAGTGCATCCACTGATGTTTTGCTTTGTGTGGCTTTCTGTTTCTGCCTCTGCTTTACTGGCCCACATAGACGCACATAGGGCGCGCACCAGACTGACGCACCAGTCTGGCGCACTAAACAGGCGTAGTTGCCTGTTTTCAGTAGCACACAGCATGTTTTTCATACATTTTTGCTCACTTTCTCGACCCGATTTACTTCTGCATTTTCCTCTGGCTTTCGTCCTTGATGCATTAGGAAGGCACAGATTTTTTTTTAGCAGTTTTCTTGCATTTTAGATTGCATTTAGGCATGTAGTAAGCAAGGATGAAAACTCGCTCAAGATATTAGATCCTTGATCTCATTATGCAATATTGTTGCATCAACTCTTGACCCGGCAGACGAGCGATATTTCTGAGCATTAGGACACACCCCTACACATTATGCACCTATACTTTAGACACCACACGCATTTGCATGGCATGGCATATCACCCTCGGGCTTACAGCAAAAGGCTGCAAAGTCGACATTCCAATAGCAAAAGAGAAACCAATAGAAGACCAATTTATCGGGCGTACGAGGGTGCCTAACACCTTCCTTGTAGGTAACAGGGATCCTTACTCGCATTTCTGGTTTGCGCAGCCCGTTTTTATTTTATTTTTTTTGTTCTGCATGATTTTTCATGTGTTATATGGTTTTCCTTGTCTTCCATTTTAATAGACTAGGTGGCGACTCCTGCATTTTTGCATTATTTTATTTTTGCCGTGGCTTTGCCGACTTTGGCACATATATATTTGTTGCCACACCCCCCGACGGCATGGTTACAATAACCAACAGGAAAGCATGCAAACCAACAGAAAATCTACTGTTTGCACCCTGTGACCAGGCTGGTGTGCTAGCCTGGTGTGCCAGGATGGTTCGCCAAGAATGTGCTCTAGCCTGGTGCGCCAGGTTGGTGCTCTCTAGATACTCTGTTTCAAACTGCAATCTGATTTCAGAGCCTGGGCTAAATGTATGCAACTATTTACATTAATGACTATTCAGACCAGTAACCTAGTTGCCAGGGAACTTAATCATGCTAAACAACCAAGCCTAAAACATTCATATCATTCTCTCCTTAGTCATGCATATTCATGGGTTCCTTAGGACTGCAACTACCTATAGAGGTTTTTACAATTCATGCAACTACTCGACTGATTTAGGGAGCATGGGGACATGATAAAGCATGCAAAGGGGTGCATCACAACTCGTAACCCATGGCCAGTAGCCTCATAGGCTTATGATACACTGCCCCAAAAGACCACACAGTGCAAGAAATCATCATGATAAACAAGCAATGAATATATAAAAGAGCATCATGAACACCCAATTAAACAACAAAGGTGCAAAGAAACATCAACATAGAAACAGTATATCAGCCTTGTTGCAGTGTAGGTTTTATTCAGAACATCATGCAAAGCCTATGTGAATGTGAGTAAGGGAACTTACCTATGGTGTCTCTTCCTAGGGTGGCTTAAGGTATCTCCTCCTTGGTGCTTTGGACACAATTGAGAGTGTTAGGGACGTAAAAGGGTGCTCTGAAAGTAGAGGTGCTGGTTGCTAAGAGTTGGTGAATTGCTAAGAGAGCCAAAAGTGTGATTCATGAGTGGCTTTTAAAGAAGGTGAAGTTGTAAAGCCTTGGGATGCCAAAAGCCCTGGAAACCAACAGACTTGCATAGATTCGTAGAAGAATATTCGCAGGTGGAGGTTACAAGCATAGAAGATGGACAACCAACAACCAGCACTCTGAAAGGTGGCTGTGTGCCAGGTTGGTGTGCCATCATGGTGCGCCAAGATGGTGCTCCACATTGGTGCGCCATGATGGTGCGCCACATTGGTGCTCCATCATGGTGCTCCAAATTGGTGCTCTAGAATAGTGCTCTCCACTTGGCTGCCTAGATTATTTACTGAACCATGGGCTTGTGGTCAGGGTTTGTGCAATGGTCTTAGGCTAATCAAAATGTCAAATAGGGTTCGAAATTGGTTAAGCTTGTAGTGTCCAAAGCAATATCCTTCTGGAGAGTTTGCCTACGAGTCGCCTCAAAATCGAGGTGTCTAAAGCTGGTTCTAGGACCCATGGAACCAGCAACTCGATCTCCTCCAGACTAAAAGGAGTCACAAAGAAAAGATAAGGGTTTTTCCTTGGATTCAAGGAACCAGCAGCTCGGATCTCCTCTGGACTTAAAGGAGTCACGAGGAAAGGATAAGGGTTATTCCTTGGATTCGAGGAACAAGTAGCTTGGATCTCCTCTGGACTTAGAGGAGTCGCAAGAAAAGGGATAAACGTTGTTCCTAGAATTCAAGGAAACAGAAACTCGGATCTCCTTCGAACTGAGAGGAGTCAGAAGGAAAAGGATAAATGCTGATCCTAGGACTCAAGGAGACAACGACTCGGATCTCCTTTATACTTAGAGGAGTCACGAGACAAAAGGATAAAGGCTGGTGTTAGGACTCAAGGTACCAGTGGCTCGGATCTCTTTTGGACTTAGAGGAGTCGCGAGGAAAAGGATAAATGCTGGTCCTAGGAGTCAAGGAACCAGCGACTCGGATCTCCTCTGGACTTGGAGGAGTTACGAGGAAAAGGATAAGGGCTGGTCCTAGGATTCAAGGTACCAGTAGCTCGGATCTCCTTTGGTCTTGGAGGAGTCGCGTGGAAAGGATATGAGTTGTTCCTTGGATTCAAGGACCCAGTGGCTCTGATCTCCTTTTGACTTAGAGGAGTTATGAGGAAAGGATAAGTGTTGTTCCTCGGATTCAAGGAACCAGTGGCTCGGATCTTCTTTGGACTTAGAGGAGTCATGAGAAAATGTATAAAGGTTGGTCTTCAGACTTAGGGAGCCAACGACTTAGATTTGCTTCGGACTTAGGGGTGTTGTGAGAATAAAGGTTTTTCCTAGGACTCAATGAACGAGTGACTTGGATCTCTTCTGGACTTAGAGGAGTTGCGAGGAAAATGATAAATGTTGGTCCTAGGACTCAAGGAACCAGCGACTCAGATCTCCTCTGGACTTAGAGGAGTCGTGAGGAAAAGGATAAAGGCTGGTCCTAGGACTCAAGGAACCTATGACTTGGATCTCCTCTGGACTTAGAGGAGTTACGAGGAAAAGGATAATGGCTGGTCCTAGGTCTCAAGGAACCAGTGACTCGGATCTCCTTTGGACTTTGAGGAGTCACGAGGAAAAAGGACAAATGCTATTTGCAACTTGCTTGCTAGCCAGGAGGTTTGTTTTTGTCTGTAGATTGCCTACTTCATTGTGTCACTACTGTTCTCGTTCACTTGACTTTATTGGTGCTGTAGGACGATGATAGTTGATCCGAATAAACCATTTCTCAGATTCTACACTGATACGTGGCACTTGTCTAGATAAAGGTTTCTCGAGGGCATTGTTTCTTCCTCCAATAAGGTGGATTTGCTGTATGATTTTTGACAATTCTCTAGGCTTACTGTCGTATTGCTGATTGACCTCTGGAGAGTTTGACTTTGGCACTAGATTACCGACTGTGTTCCCACTTGCTAACTAGGAAAGTACTGACATTCAAACTTTGCTCTGATCTCAGCGGGATATGACTGTTGTTATCCTTGATCCTGTGCTCGAGCTATGGAGCAGCCAACATGTTCTGGATGAAGATATTGTCCCAAAAAAGGGTCAACCAAAAGGACAGTTAGCATATCCCTGGTTGATGTGGAAGGGTATCACCATAAAGGCAACTGACATACCCTTGGTGTACGGTATCCTCTGCCAGGTTTTTTGCCAAAGAGATGTTGGCATGTCCATGGTTTAAGACCCAATGAGACCTTGCAAAGTGGACAAACGATAATGCATGCAGGAATGATAGTGTCATGTTGTATCACCCTTAGGATTTGGAATGCTAATAATGCCTACTATGAGAAGAGGAGAAGACCTCGATTCACAAGACACTACCCAAACTTCTAGGTAGTGGGTGGATCTCCAAAATGGATGATTTAGTAAGTTAGGCTCCGTGCCAAACTCTTGGGGACTTAAACTTACTTTTTTAACTTTTGGCTCATTTCTTTTCTACCTCTTAGGCTTGTAGGCTCGCTCTAACCCTTACTTGGGGGTAATGGGCATCCAGATTTGGATGGGGCTACTGTAATTATGTGAGAGGGGTGGCTAGTCCGTTCGGTCATTTGGATTCTTTGGATGCTTGCTTCTACTCCTCCCCAAGGTAAGTGATAGGGCTAGAGTTGGCCTACTTGCCTCTCGCTTTTAGGGCTAGCTTCTGTCTACGACTTCGGTCTCCTTATTTCTTTTGTGCCCTTGTGGATATGTTTATTTTTCTTTCGGCTCACACTCATGCTCGCTCCTAACATTTTACCTCCCTCTGGAGGTGTAAGTCCCTATGGGAGTTTGGACATTTCGCCTAACCATGGTCGGGTGGTGACTTCCTCGCTCGCTAGAGTGTCGAGGTAGTAACAACTGAAGAGGTATAGACCCTTCTCAAGCAGGCTAGCTATTCTAATTTTCGTCATCAGGATATGATGTTGATGCATTTATGCATAGATGCATGCCGTTATTGATATGCTTAAGTTATTGATGTGCATGAAAGCAAAAGAGTAAATGCCGCGAATTAGATGCACATGGATTGCATTTTATTTTAAAAGTTTGTATGCATGATAGAGTGGTGGATGATGCATGATGTGCGAAAGGATACTTTGCAAGGCGATGATACACACCTTCTGCTCATTGGTGGTACTTTTTTAGATAACACGTATTGACTGGCTCGGATAGCTTGACATTATCCATGCCCTCGAGGATTGCTGCGCCTCCCGAATAGACTTGCTTGATGATATAAGGATCATGCCAGTTAGGTCGGAATTTGCCTCGACTGTCTAGGAGATGTATGGCCCACAAAACCAGATCACTTGGTGTGAATTTGGCCCCTTTGGATCATTGTTGTGAGGCTGGAATTCAGGTGTTTCACTATTTTCATCCATGTCATCATCCTTCTTCATAAGCGATGAGCTCTGATAGCATTTCCTCTTTGAAGGTTGGGTTAGTGACATCAAAGGAGAGGTTATGCTCTGATTTCTGTCCCTAATGACTCTTCATATTGGTCACATTGACTTTGGTATTCTTGTATCTGCACTGAGTGACCTCTGACTCTTTGATCGTGGGGTCCGCTAACTAGTCAGGTTGATCGGTTGCTTCGGCCACTGATACTATTTTTTTTTGAGTTTTCTGATTTTTTTGGTTTTTCTGGGTTTTCTGATTTTTTTTTTTGTATTTTCTGTAGTACGTACAGGGGTGATACTGGCTGGCGGTTGTCCTATTGCTAACTGATAGGAATGATGCTGCCTGGCTTTCCTCCTAAGCATAACTCAGGGTCCCTTTTTGACCCTCACCTTGCTTAAGGTGATGCTTCAACTGCATGTACCATCTAGACCCACCTCCCAGCTCCAAAGAGATTAACTCTAATGGTCTAGTGGGTTTTGGTTGTAACTCAGCCAGGACCATGATGGATGAGTGGTTCGGCTACTGGTGGAGGGTTGCTGGCTCTGAATCTGTCACTTTGGCCTTTCCTTTCCTCAACCTCTAATGCTCGGTTGCGTCATCGGCCCATACTAACAACTATTCTTGAAACAACAGCTCTAGGTCACTGACTTGATCACTCAACTGAATTGCCCTGCTAACTGTCTCATCTTCTGTTGAGGTGCAATCAGAATACTGAATGGCACTCTGCTCTATCATTGACTTATTTGGACTGTGAGATTGCTGTAATTGATGTCCAAGATTGGCTGGCTGCACTGATGGTTCTGCTCACACAATTGCTTGTAGGACTATCACTGCAGGGCTCGTTGTTAGGGCAGTGGCGGATGCCATCAATATGATTACCGGCGGTTGAAACGATGGCTGCACAATCAGACGTCGGCTCTTCTCCATAGTGGCCTGACTCTGATTGAGATTGAGTATCCCTGCACTAACAAAATTGGTGAGATCCGATGGAATAAAGATCTTCTTGTGCCTCCTGGCATGTGAACATCCGTATTTATGCGGCTACCACTCGTAGCCCAACCCCTCGACCTCTCGCCTTTCCTTCGCTTGGATGGGCTCGGAGATTCCTTGGCTGTGTCACCCAGGCGGTGTTCCTTTGTTGTATCCCCATTTGTGACACACGTTTTCGATCATTCGAAGGGGATTGCTGCGAACGGTTAGGAAGCTGACACGCTCGAGAGCTGGAATGTAGTTAACAGGCTCAAAACGGTTAACCCAGAACATGACATTGGATGGCTTGGGGTCAAAATGAACGGTTTGGAGGGAGACAGCGGAGACCGACTCGACCTTTTCTTTGTCAAGATCTTCCGCCATGACAACAACTACGTGTCGTTGCCCCAGCAGAACTTAACCATACGATGGAGGGTCGAGGAGATCACCTGATGCTTGTGCAACCAAGAGCGCCCAAGTAGGAGATTGAAAGAGGGCTCCAGATCCACAATATAGAACCCGACATTGAAGACTACATGCCCTATGGTGAGAGGAATAACCAGCATCCCTAGCGCATCGTGATGCGTGTTATCGAAAGCCATCATTACCTTCGTAGCTGGTATGATATCCTCGGCTTTGAATTTGATTTTATTTGCTGTGCGCAAAGGCAGACATTTAGGCCCGCACCGTAATCAACCAAGGTGAGGAGAATTCGGAAGCATTGATATTGCACTGTAATGAACAGGGGCTGGTTGTGATTGACTCCTGCAGGAGAAAGAAATGACATGAGGCTTTGCAATCATGCCAACCATATTTTGAAGCGTGGACGGTTCTATGGTGGGGGAGACGTGAGTAGCCTTAAAGACCCAGAGGAAGGCCTCTCGATGTTCAAAAGAAGTATGAATGAGATCCCAAATAAAGATGTCAGCCTTGACCTTCTTCAGTTGAGATGTGATGTCAGCAGAGGGCTACTCCTGTCTGGTCGAAGTTGTAGGAACTGAACAAGGGGCCGTCCAGGACAGTTGAGCAGCTGGCTGATGAAGGAAAGACGTTGAAGGATTAGGCTGGGCCGTTGGTGCTGGCGGCCTATACATCTGTCCTGACTGGGTGACTTCTGCACACATCTGTGCTGCATAATCATAGGGTACACGGTGGGTGTCCCTCGTCAAGCTAACGACTAAAGGGGTACATGTTGCCAGTTCCAGCGGGGCCGACATCAGGCTTACTAAAAGGTGGTCCAGCTAGAGAGGATGTTGGATAGGATGCTCGATAGGAGGGGTAGGATGAATAGGTGCAGGTTGGGTGAGTAGGCAAATGGGCACCTCAAAGTGCACGAACGATAGTGCGGTAGTACACTCCACCCTTACGGTCAGCTGTATCATGTGGACTGCTAACTCAGAACCGACGTGGCTCAAACGATAAAGACGAGTAGGGAATGGCTCATCAACAGTACGGATCAGATCAAAGGGGTCCACCACGGATGTTGTAGACCCAGAAGTAGAAAGGAAATGGATTCCTGAGGCCCCAGCACCTGCTGAGCTGTTATGTGCAGGCATGGGTTGGTTGACAATGTTAGGATAGGCGGGTGGTGCTTGTGCCCATGGAGATGGTAGTGTTGGTGCAATGTGTGCCTCCTTAGTGTCGATGACGATGACCTTACAGTCAATTAGGTCCTGACTGGCATTCTGAAGAGCCATGCAATTATTCGTCGAATGACCCACGCAGTGATGGAAATTGCAGTGGAGGTTCGTGTTGTACCACACCAGAAGAGGGTTCAGCAGGGGATGGACGTCCGAAAGGTTCAAGAGTGGCACCACCTTGGGGAGGACAACACTTAGTGGCTCAACAAGTTGGGTGTACTGTGGTGTAGCATGTTGAGGCTGTCTCTGCCTTGGGCGGGGTCCTTGCCGGACCGGTGCTGCGGGATACACCGGCTGGGCAGTGGTGGTGATCTGTGGTGTGTGTGGTGCCCTAGGTGCATAGACTAATTGATTTAGACTTGGTTGATTCACCACATTGACGGGCATGGCAGCCGACCCTACATATGCAGCGACAGGCTTGGGAGGATCCCGCCTCTTAGGGTAACTGGTGCCAGCATCGTTACGAGTGTTGCTGCTCGCATGGTGATCCGTAGATGTGGCTTGTTTGGCGATGGTGGCGAGTGCTGGAAAGCTGCCGCTACAAAGGGAGCTCTCTACACGCACGCTTGCCCGAATCATAGATGGAAAGGTGGTGACAGACGAAATGCTCAAGAAAGCCCCTACGTCTGGCTGTGCACCTCGAATAATGATTTCGATAGACTCCTCGTCTGAGCGTCTATCTCTCACTTGTGATGCGAGGATGCACCAACAGCCGACATACTCCCCAAATGGCTCGTGGGGTTTTTGTCTTGTGGCGACAAAGTCCTCCCTCTTTGGGACCAAGTTGAGATTGAAGGCATATTGGTCCATGAACGCCTATTAAAGGTCGTTCCAAGTCTTGATCGAGTCCATGTCAAGCGAAGTGAACCACTTGAGGGCTAGACCAGTGAGACTCTTCTAGAAAAGGCAAATCAGCAGCCTCTCATCAGCCTAGAGCTGAGCGAGGTCTCCGTAATATGCCCTAAGGTGTGAAATGGGGCAACCCTTACCGTTATATTTTTCAAAATCCGAGATTTGGAAATACAGTGGGAGTGTTGCCTCTGGGAAATAGCAGAGGTCCTAGAATCCATAGGGTTGGCGGTCGCCTCTCCACACTTGTCAAACTGCTCTCTAACCCTGGTGTGGAGGGTATCTGAAGCTATTGCTGATGAGGGTGATGCAGTAGGGGGAACGACCACATAAGATGTGTGGGTCGCACCTAAGTGCTCCTCCGGGTCCACCATCATGCCACCTGGTGCTGCAGCATGATGGCCAGCATATCCGTGCATAAGTGTTGAGTGTGATTGTGGGAATGAAGGTGCCTGAACCTGATGATGTGTGGGAGGAGGATGAGCAGAAAGCTATGTGGTAGTGGGTGTTGAGTGTGGGAGTAGCAGCTGCTGCAGCAGTACGGCGCCAGGCTGTAGGCTCTGTGGACGCTGTACTCCAGCTAACTCGAGGGGCTAGCCACCAGATGCTGGAGTAGGATGCTATGCAGTGAAGCAGTGTGTCTAAGGTAGTGGTGTCACACCTAACGTTAGTGCTGTGAGGAGCTTGGGTGAGGGCTGAGGTGGTGGTGCAAAAGGTGATGCCTGGAACACCGAAGTAGGCTGCCAGGGAACCTCATGAACAATAGGGTCCATAGTAGACTAGATAGCAAAGACCATGCCCTCGATCTTCTGGGCGAGGGCCAACAGTTATTCTACCTGTGCGGTAAGAGATCCCTCAAGGACAGTGAGGGATGGCATAGTCAAATGTCTGGATGCCAAAGACTGGATAGATACAGATTGCCCTGGAGGCAGGGAACCTGCAAGGGATGTCGCCACAATGGGTTGAGTGCTAAAAGAGAAAGAGCCTTGAGGAAGTGAGGTCATCAGTGATACATCTAGAACCCGAGCAGGGGTCACTGAGATAGAATCAGTGCTTGGCTCTAGACCAGCCAAGGTTTGTGGATGTCCTATGTTGTAGGGGACAAAACCACCGTGATGCACGAAGGGGACAGAGTGAATAGCTGAAATCACAGTGAGGGTAGGAGGGACTAAAAATGGAGTGCCCTCCTGAGCAGCAGTGGTGGAAAGAGGCTCACTAGTGTGCTGGGCCATGGCTGACTGGGAATGGGTGCGAATGGGACTTCGGTGGCAAATGAGGGGATGAATCCTAGGAAGAGCTATTGTAAAAGTGACAAATAACTCGAGAAAAGATGATCAACCACGAAGCGTCGCAAACTGGGGAATCAAGCCAGGAACGCTCGAGCACTAGCTAAGGAACTCACGCTCTACCTGAAAAATAGAAAACTACCAGTGTTAAAACCAACAACAAGATGTAGTTATTAAAGTGGCGTGAACGGCATTCATTTACATGGATGCGTCTATTATGCTCTCTCTCATCAATCTAGTGTGTCCTACCAAGCTGTTTACTCTGGGATCACACATGGGTAAATAGGTCTCCAACTCAGGCTAGAAAGTAAGGTCCTTACTCTAAATCCTGGCCAAAGCGCAGGCAGTGAATGGGTGGTGCGTTGGTGGCCTCATCTCCTGCAGTAGCATGGAGCTATATCCTCTACTAACACCGACACGACCCCAGACAAGGGGGACAAACTAGCAACACACCCTACGCCAAAGCTATAAAATGGGCAACTAGAATTGTCCTCCGCAATCTATAGGTGGACTCGAAGGAGAAGATGCATGCCTTGTATGATCAATCATGCAATATGCTTTTGTGTCTTTTACTTGCATTTTATTAACCAGAGGGGAAAGATTTCGAATTGGTTTCTAGTTTTGCCCTATTAATTGTTTACTTGAGTTAGTATGTTTTATTTTAAACCAGAAAGGAGAAACAAACATGTCTCAACTCTCCTAATCATGTCAAATGTGAAAGGGGAAAAACACTAAAGTAAGGCAACCAAGCAAGCAAACAACAAGCAAAAGGCATGATCATGGCATATGCGAGTGTCATGGCATCATGATAGTGAAAAGAAAACATCCATCAAATCAAAAGGCAAGACATATAGCATGTGTGTGCAGTGACAGAGCAAATGTGTAAAAGAAAGTGTGAAAGGCGTGCTAAGTAAGCAAACAGGCACAAGCAAGGCAAACAAGCAAACATGTGAAGCCAAAGCCTTAGAAAGTAAGCGACAAAGACTAACCTAAAAGCGGGAATCTACTTTCCCCAGCAGAGTCGCTAGTTCTATGACCATGCCCGCTCAGGAATCTGGCATGGAGTTGCACCAAAGGGAGGAGGCCATAGCCATGCCAGGATAGCGAATGCTTAAGGTAAGATAAAACGAAAAAATCGAAGTCACCACCTAATCTTTTAAGGGAAAGACGAGGAAAACCACAACCAAACCACAAATAGGGATGAATGCATATGATGCAAATGAAAAGGCTAAATGTCTGCAAACCAGAGAATGGGTAAGGATTTCTGTTACGCGTAGGGAAAGTATTAGGCACCCCTGGACGCCCGAGAAACATGATCTTTCTAGTCTGATTCGCTTGCTAGAGGTTGAATGAACGCTTGTTAAGCTTAGATTGTGCTCTAATTATGCTACTATGAATGCCAAGCCAAGACTAGATGGATGTGCAAGATGCATGCGAAAATTGCGAAGAAAACCACCCGAAATGACAGAATAGTGAAATATGAAACGACAAAAAAAATCACATGAAATGACGATATTTTTTGGGAGAATGACCCGAAAAATCATACCAACATCAAGAGAATCGAAAATGCGATCGACCCAAACCATCAAAATCATAGAAAACATCACAGAAATCAAAATGGAAAAATTACAACGAAGTCCACGCAAAACAAGCAAATAGTGTCATATGAAGAAAATCACATGAAATGACGATGTTCTTGGAAAGAATGTTCTAGAAAACCATACCGATATTAAAAGGATCAAAAGTGGGGTCAACCCAAATCGTCGAAATCATGGAAAATGTCATAAAAATCAAAAAGAGGAAAATAATCCGCAATTGAGCCAATGTGGGTCTTTAGGTCAGTTAATGTACACCTAGACTTGGAATCTGGGCCGGCCCGACCCAGCCCAGTCCAAAAAAACAAAGGCCCGACTGAGCCTAGACTGGGCCAAGCTGGGTCTCTATTGGCAGGCCATGGGCCCAGCACGGCCCATGGCCGGTCAATGAGCCAGGCCATGTCGGGTCAGTCCATTGGGCCAAAATTTCAATTTTAAAATTAATTTTTTTCATTAATAAAAAATATTTTAAATACATAAAAAAAATAAGAAAAATACAAAAGATGTTTTACATCATTTTTTTGCATTTTTTGTTTTTACAATTTTACATCATTATTTATGCATTTGTGGAGTCTATTCTGTCTGTTGAAGTTGATGCCGCATCATCGTCTTCTTCTGATTTAGAATTCAAACTCAATCCCTGAAAATAGTCAACGGCATCGTACCAATCTTTTAAGTAGACGGAGGCTTCTACAGACTTCTCTGATAATCTACATCTTTTATCATTTAATACTCTTTTCCCTATAGAAAATGCAGATTCTGACGCCACAGTTAACGTTGAAATCATTAGTAAATCTTTTGCCATTTTTGCTACTATAGGAAACCTAATAGCTGTAGCAGACCACCACTTTAATATATCTAAGTTATCTATTTCTAAATCACTAAAAGCAATTGAGGATTCTAAATAATTATCTAATTCATTATTTGTAGTTGATTTTACATATCTTTCCTTCTTTTTATTTAATCTACTCCATAAAGAACTACCACTACTACTACTTGTTTGTGTTCCTAAAAAACTAGATGCTTGACCACTAGATGTTTCACCATAATTTATAACATATTCTTCAAATAAATTATATAAAATTGTCTTTATTTTATCATTAAAT
>JAMKQA010056862.1:0-10830 GCA_024699735.1 Posidonia australis | reverse complement strand
TGATTAATTAGGGTTTTATCGAATTTTAAGTTGATTTAAGTGGATTTTAGCTGGATTAAGTGGATTAGGGTTTATTGTTGGATTTTTAAGTGGATTTAATTGGATTTTGTTTGATTAGGTTTCTTATTAGTGTTTTGTGGGATTTTAGGTAGATTTTAGCTAGATTAAGCGTTTTACTTGCTTTTCAGTGGATTTGAAGTGGGATTAATGTCTTATTTGTTTTCAGTGAATTTTAATGGGTTTTAGTGTTTTATTGGGTCATGTGGGCTAGTGTGGGTCTGATTGGGACCTACGTGGACTAAGGTTTTGGAGGTCGCGACCAGAGCATCAACCGGAGGAGCCTATTTCAAATGAGCTCAAAATTGGGGTGTCTACAATATATATACACATGTATGTATATATATATATTAATCAAAACATAAAATATCTTAATACAGGATCAGGGTTTGGATCGGTAAACTGAAATGGAATAGTCGACCGAACCTAGGCATAGGGCATCAGATCGATAGATCGAAAAACTACTCGGTCGACCGAAAACCCCTGATTCGGTAAACCGAAAACGTTCGATCGATCGATCGAACTAGGAATTCTGTCAACACCCAAGACTTCTAGAATGACAGATCGAATGAATTCGGTTGACCAAAATAGAAGTCAAGGGGACAATTTGTAACAAAAACGGCATACTGAAATAATTCGACATACTGAACCAAGCGACTGTAGGCACCTCGAAATGGAATCCAAAGCCCAATCTTGCAAACCACCAATGCAAACTATGCAACAATATATCAAAACAAAGATCTCGATGAGATCTTTCAAACAAGACAAGCAACACCGAGATCTATCAAGGAGATCTCGAGAAATCAATAGAAAACAAAAAATGGGCACTATTCACCTCAAATCATAAATACGGTCATAAATGGCTCACAAATGCATCATAAATTCTAATAAAATTACTACAATTACCAGCACACTACCATACACCTTTGATTTAAAATTGGAACCAAAAGAAAACCTATAAGGTGCGTACCTCTACAGAAGATGCAGCAGCACGAGACAGACGACGACGCTCCTCCTCCAACCACAAGCTACTCCTCTCCTCTTCCACACATTGACGGTGACACAGCGGTAGCTACACTCCTCTCGGCCATCTCCCTCTTTCTCCCTCAGCCCTCTCTCCCTCCCACCTCCTCTCTCTCTCTTTCTCTCCCTCTACCATGTGCAAAAGAAGAAGAAGAAGAAGAAGAGGGAAGGAATAGGGGTGGGGCCTGGGGAGAAAAAGAAAGAAAAGAAAGAAGGAAAGGAAAGAGAAAGAATGGAAGGAAACCAAAAGTACGAAACCAAATCACGTAACCTTTCACGTCTACATGACTCGTACAAACCGAGATCCGCTACTAGAGCACAGAGTGAACTCTCAAAACTCCCATGAGAGACAGTACAACACTCGAACTACACCACACCAAAAAAGCCAGAAACCCACTAATCCAGCCGTAAGACACTACGAAAGCTGCATTTCCCATTAAACGCAGGGAACTCAGCGTCTAACGACCCAAAACTCCATTAAAATATCTGACCAAAGCACCACTTCCAAATCTAGGTCGTTACATCATTACCTTGATATTGAATTCTATGGGCAATCTTGGATGTGGCTATAGATGTATCACATGTCAAAAGGGCATTTTGTAGTTTTGCAAAAGAATAGGAGTATAGTTGTAATTTTCCCACACTTGGGTGCTCCAAGTGTTTACGCAATGCACGTCACCTTGTTAGTGTTTTTTTGGTAATCGATAGTTAGTATTTCTTTCTATTTCATTAAAATGTTTACAACCTCAGTAGTGCAAAGTAAAATGTCCAACCAATATTACAAATCTTACAAAAATGGTACTCCGTCACTTAGCAGGTGACAAGCTGCCAAAATTATGAAAATGTAAGTTTTATGGTGAAAAACTCAAGCAGCGTAGAACACATCTCATGAGATGCCAGTGAGATACAAAATCAATTAACAAAGGGTTAATCATGGCCTGGTAAAGCTGGAATACCCAGGTCCATCTCACTTTGAGGGGCTGAAGCCTGCTCCCCCTCCCTGCTCTGTTTTTTTTGGTAATCGATAGTATGTATTACTATCGATTTCTGCAAAAGATCCAAATACGATAAAGCAAAGTATAATGTCCATCTTAATAATACAAAGAAAACATCCCCATCACACAGCAAGTGACCAATTGCCAAAAAATAAGAGGGAGCAAGTGTTGAAAAAATAATAAAGCCAACATCACAGAAAGCTGGCCTGTGAGATGCAAACTTAGTTTAACCAATGATTAAAGTTGGCCTTGAATAGATGGAGTCTCAAGGTTCATCTCACAATCGGGAGCCATAATCTGCTACCCCTCTCTGCTCTGTTGGAAAGCGGACATTGCTAGTAGCTTCTCAGTCTTTTCAAATCCTGGAGCATGAAGCGATGTTACAGGAAAGCAAAACCCACTTCCCGCCCCGTCAAAGCCCTCAGTTTCTCTCTCTCACGAAATGAGGCAGGAGAGGCGGCATTAAAGCCAGATGAGACATAGTAAGTGGACGAACAGTAAGTTACGTAACGTCCATCTCTCCAAGGATCTCACAAGCATTTGAAATACATTCGAAATTTTTGAGGGAAAATACCCAGAGTACCCCCAAACAGACCCCGAGGCGTCCACTTCGAGGATTCAAAGTCCCTCGCCGGGATGCCACCAGCAAAAGCAAGTTCGCCGAAAATAATGGAACATAAACAGGATTGAGAAATGAAGCATCTGAATGAAGAGTCTCAGAGGAACTAAAAACTCCCAACTGAGCTCAGCCAACATCTAAAAATTTATCCACAGCAATAATCATAGGCAAGTCTATAACAGAGGCATATAAATAATCCAAACGGATCCAGTAGGGGCAAAAACACCCAAATGTATAGAAACCAATTTCACCGAATGAAACCAATATGGTGTCAAAGATCTGCCAAAATCATGCAATCCACTCCAATATTTGAAGGTGTCGAAAAATCAATATGAAAACAAACACTGGCACCAAGAAAAACCACCAGATCTCGCGATCTGGTTGATCGAATGAACGCAGAGGGGAAACCATCCCTCCAAAGACCAGTGGTAGCGACCCGACCGTAGGAGTCAGATCAGGGCAAAAGAGTGAAAATATGTTACCTGCCGATGAAGGGAACCACTCACTGAACCTTAAGGAAAGGCCCCAACAGAGGGAGGACTCTTACACGATGTCCAGAGGTAGCATCGGTGAACTACCAGGCCGTGACTCCGAAACCCGAATCTCGCAAGTGTCGATTACAACCTCCCCTTCATAAGCAAGCCTCTTCACTGCACGCAGCCAGCCCTTCACTTGTTTCATTTAGCCGCCATTCCTGGCCCTACACACGGGAGAAGCACCCCTCGCCGGAGCTAGTGCCCAGCGAGCCCTGCACAAAGACTTGTTATACCATGCTTGCATCGCTCCACCGCTCCCCATGCCGTGCACCGCAGTCGAGCCTTGAGCAGACGCCCGAACCTGCAACAGATCAAGCTCAGCCGAGCACCCACCGCTCCAAGCCCAAGTCGCCGCTCAAGTTCCCGCCGCTCGAGCGAGAGGCAGATCTGCACCCACTTCACCCCCCAGGAGAAGCAACCCTCCCGCCGCTCTGCCGCTCCCTCCAAGACCTAGCCGCCGCACGAGCACCCCCCGCTTGAGCGAGAGGCAGATCTGCTCCCGCCGCTCAAGCTCCCCCCGCCGCCCAAACCTCCCAGGAGAAGCAACCCTCCCGCCGCTCCGCCGCTCCTTCCAAGACCTAGCCGCCGCACGAGCACCCCCCGCTTGAGTGAGAGACAGATCTCCCCCCGCCGCTCGAGCTCCCCTGTCACCTTGTTAGTGTTGAAAGAGGATCTAGTGCTATTAAAGAAGATGTCTAGCACTACTGACCATGTTCAGTCTCTCTAGGAAGTGTGTAGTTTCGTAATAGTAGGGGCATGATTGTAATTTTTCTACCTTCACTGCTTACTGTCATCGAAGGTCTAGTATGTTCTTCTATGTTGTTGTGGAAAGTAAAGTATAAATTCTGTCCTCTGAGGTGTTTCTATAGTTTTCACAGAAGTTAGGGACTTGAGCGTAATTTCCCTAGAAGTGTTGGACTAATCTGAAATATTATTGACTTGCTGGAATTTGCTGATGATTTTGTCATTTGTGAAGGTGTAACGACAAATTTTGCAGCTACAGATGCATTTCGCCGTGCTCCTTCTATGTAGGGGGTGATTGCAATTTTTCTGGATAAATTATCTTTTAACCCCTGATACTGATTGTGAGTGGGATCCTTCCTAAGTTTTTGGAGACTCTTTATCTAGTGGGCTCCACTTGTTATTCGAGACTCTGTGCTTGAACTTCAATAAATCAGGATCTTCAATTCCATTGGTTTGTTCAATTGTTCATTTAAATAATAATGAAGGGGCCGTTGTGCAATATTTGCGTTCTCTTTTTATTTCAGAACATACCCTCCATCTAGACATGGAATTCGGGCCGGGCTGGGCAGGCCGCAACAGGCTGTGGGCCCGGCACGGCCCATGGCCCGCATGTGGGCTGATCCGGGCCGGCTGCAATAACTCTTTTTTTTTCACTGTGCGCGGGCCGGCCCGGTCTGACCCGGTCCGGACTGCTTCGTGGGCCAAACTGGGCCTAGTCCGCGGGCCTTGGCGAGCCTACCTGTTTGGCCCGGCACGGCCTGCGGCCCGTGACGGACTTGGCCCGAGCCGGCCCACAACTAATTTTTCTGGACCTAGACTGGACCGGACCCGGACTGGGCCGAGCGGGCCTGGACTGACCCGACCCGATTTCCATGTCTACCTCCATCTCTTCATCTTCTTCTCACCGCTTTCACTTTACGGCACCTGTAGCGCCATTTTCGTCATACGCAGGTGGCTCGGGCTTTGGGGCTTGCGCGGGGAGTCTTTGCTGGAGAAGATTGCGAAAGGAGGTGGTGTAGTGAGATAGCGACTTGTGCTTGTGTTGGTGAAGAGCTATGCACGGCGGCGGCTGGAGCTTCCCGTCGACTGGGACTGCAGTGGCAGGCGGCTAGAAATGGTACGGCCTTTTCCCTCCTTGTTCCTTTCCCTTTCTTTGCAAATTCCATGGATCTTCTTTGTTCTCTCTCATTTCCTGTGTGTGTGCCTGTTCTTCACTGGCCGGCCATTGCCGTTCGAGTCCTTGTCGCCAATGGCCTAGCTGATGGTCTTCGACGGTGGACGTTGGGTCAATTGGCTCCACCGATGCCACAGTGTCGACGGGTGTTGGGTTGAACAGAGTGTGCAGGTGGTTGGGTCGGAGGGTCGCTGGAGCTAAAGGTCGGTCCACGGCCTGTAGCTTCGTGCACTGGTGGTTAGGTGTCGGGAAGGGTTGGTTTAGGCTGGTGGGCTAGTGGAGCACCAGCCAGTTAGAGGTGTGGGTTTGGCAGGTGGTTGATTGGTTGTCTGGTCAGTGGGGAAGCGGCGACTGCATGGCCAGGGTGTGTATGCACCGGCGGTCGAGTGTTTGAGTCCGTTCTTGTTTGGCCGCCATTTAGCCTGTTTACTAGAATGAACCATCAAGCTGTGAAAATCTTGACCTGGTGTGTTATTAGTGACTGAACAGTCTTGATTTTCTGTACTCGTTCATGACATGAATTAACCAGGATCTGGTAGGTCACTGCCATACTATCTAAATAATAGCCGAGTGCTTAGATGTCTAATTTTAGTCGAGTGCTTAGATGTCTAATTTTTTGTGACATTTGATTAAGGCTTGAACCATTGGAGCTTTGCTACTTGATTTTGTCGTTTTTGGCTGTTTAAGTGTGTACTCTGCCCGATGTTGGCTTTCTGCTTGGCTTATGGCTGTAAATGGGTTATTTGCAACTCGTGCAACATGTGCCTATTTAATTGGGATTTGTTTTTGAACAAGTTAATATGATCTGGCCAAAGTGTCCTGTTAAACTTGCATAGCTAGTTTTCGGCTTGGTTTGATCAAGCTGAAGTTCTACAAATTTGTTATTTTATTTCTGTAGTTTATGCCCATCTAGATGCATTTCGTTGAACAAGCCACCATGCCTTAGTGTTCATTGTGCTATTAGGGCCTAATTGTGGCTGACTAGGTTCAAGATAAGTCACTGCTTGACCATGCCATGCATCTTTGCTTGAGTGTGCTTTATTCTTGGATAACCTTGGTTTTCCTTTAAACAAAAAATAGGCCCCGGCGATGCTTTCCCTATTTTCTATCAAAATAATTTGCCTAGGGAAGTTTCTACTTGCAAATCATCTGAAATGCATTAGTATTTGCAGTTCTTGATAAAGTCACTGTAGTATTTTTTAAAATTGTGCCTGCTCCTTCGTGTAGTTACTTGAGAGATTTTGGCATTTCTTGGTTGCTTTGACTTGTTCATCTTTGAGCTATGCATTTATTTTGCTTTGCATATTGTTACTCTGATCATTTTAGCCTACTGATTGCAGTATGTTTCTAGACACAATGGCACAAGTCCCCATGCCATAGGCAAGAGTGCCTCCAGTTTAAGGACTCTCAATAGGAGCTCGATGAGGCCCAGGTCACATGGTGCTTCCAACTCTTAGCCTTTTGGCCCTAGTGCTCATGAGCCTGTTATTCTTGAAGAGGTATGAACTATTCTTTCATTATTGTTAAAGTAACCCTGTAAATGAGACTTGACTGAGAGTCAAATGTATGCCTGTGTTTGTCAGGTCGGAGATGTTAGTCGAACGATGCGGTGTCATTGGATGCTAATGTTAAAGCAGTTCGAGCAGCTTCCCCTCTTCTTGCGGGAGTTCGTGCATCATAGGACTCCCTTGGGTAGCTTTTTGAGGATTCTAGCCATTCATGGCCATTATCAGTTTTTTCGTACCTTGGTGGAGCGATAACGCCACAAGATGCACACTTTCCATTTCCCATTTAGGGAGATGACGATCCTACCAGAGTATTGGGCATTGGTCACTGGTCTACGCTTTGAAAGGGAACCAATTACAGGGAAGTCCACTGATGGCTTTTTCCAGGTTCGCGGACTGCTCAGTAGGGACCCACCTACCACCAAGAGGAGCACCTTTAGCTTCACGTTAGGTTGACTGTGCTAGTGGGATTAATTCTGACCAAACCCTACTCTTGATTCTGCAAAGGCGCAGTTTGTTCTTCGTCATTTCTTGTTGGAATTGATTCTCCTTATGTTTTGTGATTCTTCTGGATACTATGTTCATGCTGATTGGCTAATCTACTTGATTGATCTAGATCGATTGGACATGTATGATTGGGGTGGAGTCAACTATGCCCACTTGATATGTGGTTTAGATGTCGTTGTTCAGTACGATCGACGTTCATATGTGGGGTTATATCCCTTACTGATTGTGAGTATTCTGAATCCTTCAATTTGAGCTCTGCCTTTACTTTTATGAACTATTCTGATTACTTGTCATGTTTGTTTGGCAGTATTAAGTGATAGAGAGCGTATTTCGTGATCATTATTTTTATCACCTCCATTATGAGTTGTTGCCTCTACCCAGCTAGTGGTGTGAGTCTGACCAAAATTTTGCCTCTGGTGTGTTTAGCTACAAGGCTTATAGATACCTACTTGATCTGCTGAGTGTAGAGGATGTAAGTCTGTATTTTCAGTTGTAATTTCAATTTTAGCAATGATTTCTTTATTGGATACTGACTTCTATTTATTGATGTTGTGCCTGCAGGTCACACTTCGTCCCTTTGGATGTTATGTGGGGTATGAGTGGGCACCCCTCACTTCTACTATGGAGTTGAGACGTCAACTGATGCGATTCTATTGCTTGAAGCAATCTGCTTACTACTTGCCCAGATGCGTCCGTCATCAGTTCGTGGATGAGTTGTGTATTCCAGCTCTTCCCCCAGCTAATATGACATCAAAGGGCACTTCCCGCACTACTGCCAGGCGTTCTTCTACTAAGGCAGTTGTTGCTAGGAGCCGACATACCATCCGAGAGGTCAGGTATGTCAAGTAGTGTCATTTCGGTGCGTTGGAAAGTCATATTTGTTTGAGGAGGAGCGTTGGGAAAGCCAGCGTGGGATGTGGTTCGACGTTGAGTGGGATGTGGTTCGACGTTGAGTGGGCTAGGGTAAGTTGAGTAGCAATTAATTCTGTCTTTTCTACAAAAATGTGTATGATATCTAACATGCGAATTGACTTTGTAGGGATTCAAAGATAGTTACGTTGCTTTCTATCGAGAGATGCAGCGGCAGAAGGTAAGTAAAGTTTATTCTCCTTGTGCATGCCCTCCTTGAACTATAACTAACAAATCAATTTAAGATGGAGGTACGGTGGAACTACGGTGGAAGGCCTTTGATGGAGGTATAGAATTTTTGCAGCAATCAATTTAAATTGTCTTATTAAGATTATACCATGCTATATTGATCCACTCATTTTCCTACTTTCAAGGTGATCGCCAGGACGAGGAAATAAACCCTTGCATCAGTGAGTTCTCTGTGGAGTTTGAGCTAGAAGACATGTCAACTGATGAGGGGCCTGAAGGTGCCTCTACTACTGCTGTGGGTCGTTCTAGAGCTCAGGTTGCTTCTGTTAAGATCTCTCGTAGAATTGGTTGCAAGTTTGTCTACACTGCTACTGCTTCAAAGAGGGGCACTGCTAAGGAGAAGGAGGAGGAGGGTAGGATCTCCTAGGAAGATTAGTTGTCAACTCCTGCTTACTACTTTTTCCTATTTAATTTCCAAGCTGTGTGTGAACTTGAAAGACTATGTAATATGGACCAAACTTACGTTAAATCAGAAGAACATTGTTCTGTCTTGCTACCCATGTGTGTTTGCTTGGTTGGAATGTGTTTGAAATTGTTTTGCAGGTATTTGAAGACCTTGTGCTAGTTAGGCGAGTTACTGAGCTGAATTGAACTATAACCTACATTGCATTTTGTTTCGTCGGCAATTCACGAACTAAATTTGTTAGAAATACTCGCCTCAAGTATCTGCTTTATGAGTCCGCTACATGTATCAACTTTGTGTAATCTCTTAGAATAACTACTTGGAAATCTCTCCAAGACCTGGTCGAGCTACTGTCACCTGTGTAGACTGACCTCTACACATGACTCCCCTTTTTCACTTGCTTCCTCTTGCTACAGAACAACTGTAGCTACCCCATACAAGACCCATTCCCCTTCTCCTCTCCTTTGTTGGTGTGGCTTTGATCAAGAGGAAAGCTTTGAGTTTCTCCTTCCCTGTTGAGCATGGTAAGCTTCATTATTCTAGTTTTTTTAGCATTTTATGCTTTTTACCGTCTTATTTCTTGTTATAATGTGGTATCTACGTTGTAGGGGTTTCCCAGCATGGTTACACCAATGTATTGTTTGAATGTTCTCCAAGCATGGATCAACAAGCTCATGGTTGAAGATTGTGAAAAACTTTGACTTTGGGGCATCTCCATGAAATTCATGAGCATTGCCAATGTGGAGGTCAACCGACATTTCTTGTGTGCTAC
This sequence comes from Posidonia australis, assembly GCA_024699735.1. Taxonomy (NCBI): domain Eukaryota; kingdom Viridiplantae; phylum Streptophyta; class Magnoliopsida; order Alismatales; family Posidoniaceae; genus Posidonia; species Posidonia australis. Next base: position 1,337 of record JAMKQA010056862.1, on the reverse strand, counting down.
CATTCAGTTTTGGACGCTTGCTTTCCATATGTTCTACTTTAGGCAAGTGGAACTGACTCCCTTCTGGAGGAGGTACGAAGGGTTTGCAGCCTGTCCAAGCTTTTGGGCCCCCACCATATTCATGAGGCGTGATGGCTATGCTTTTGTGCTGAACCAACTTACCAGCCTTTTGATTGGCGAATGTAGGTGTCATCTTGTTTGCACAGATGGTGAGTCCCCAATGCTGACACTGGGGTACTTTGATGATGTTTTTGAAAAGCATGCAGTATTGGGTGATGAGCTGTGGCTATGAGGCTTCGTTGTTTGCTTCCTGGAAGAGCTAGTCTTTAGGCATGGCCGAATGACGATGGCCATTGAAGTCGCTGAGATTGCTTTGGTGGTGGTGACTCGCCAGATTGATCTTGCTACGGTCATCCTGGTTGAGACATGCCGGGCCTTGGACCGGTCACAGCATCGTTGTAGACACTTTTATGGCTGTGGTGCTCTACCGCAGGTAAAATATGTTTTGTAGTTATTGTTTCTGATATTTCTTACTGAGTATTGATAACTGCTTAATCCGTCCGGATTGGATCTCACAGGCGAGAGAGAATGCCTTAATCCCATCCGTCTAGATAGGACTCGATCCCATCCGTCTGGATTGGATCTCATAGGCGAGAGAGAGTGCCTTGATCCCATCACTCCGGATTGGATCTCACAGGCACGAGAGAATGCCTTAATCCCATCCGTTTGGATAGGACCCGATCTCATCCGTCTGGATTGGATCTCACAGGCGGGAGAGAATGCCTTAATCCCATCCGTCTGGATAGGACCCGATCCCATCCCTCCGGATTGGATCTCACAGGCGAGAGAGAATGCCTTAATCCCATCCATCTGAATAGGACCCGATCCCATCCGTCCGGAATGCATCTCACAAGCGAGAGAGAATGCCTTAATCCCATCCGTCTGGATAGGACCTGATCCCATCTGTCCGGATTGGATCTCACAGGCGAGAGAGAATGCCTTAATCCCATCCGTCCGGATAGAACCCGATCCCATCCGTCCGGATTGGATCTCACAGGTGTGAGAGAATGCCTTAATCCCATCCGTTTGGATAGGACCCGATCCCATCCGTCCGGATTGGATCTCACAGGCGAGAGAGAATGCCTTAATCCCATCCGTCTAGATAGGACTGTTGGATACTAAAGCTTCTCTAGAGGGGAGGTGAATAGAGATTTTCGGTTTTAATTATGTCTTTGGTAATTGTTAAGCAATTTAAGAGATTAGCATACAATACAATCAATCGCAAACACAATGGATTTATAGTGGTTCAGCCAACCCCGGCTTAGTCCACTCCTCAA
>JAMKQA010056861.1:0-16540 GCA_024699735.1 Posidonia australis | reverse complement strand
TTTTCTTCTCCCTGTTTCCTGCAAATGACATTGTCCAGACATTTAGCATTCATTTTGACATAACTTAGTCCATGCATCACTCCCATGCAAGCACTGGCTAGGGAAAATGACCCAATTGTCCCTATGCCCCAATTCTTGAGCACGCATCTCGATCTTTGCATTTAGTCTTGCCATGACATTCATATTAGCATGATTAGAGCATAATCCAGGTTTAGCAAACATTCATCAAATCCTTAGCAAGTATTTGGACTAGAAAGATCGAGTTTCTCGGGCGTACGAGGGTGCCTAATACCTTCCTCGTGCGTAATAGAAATCCTTACCCATCCTCTGGTTAGCAGATATCCAACCTTCCCATCTGCATCCCATGCATTCATCCTTTTGTGGTTTTCCTCGTCTTTCTCTAAAAAGACTAGGTGACGACTCCCTTTTGCATTTGCTTTTATCCTATCCTTGCGCCTTCACCATCCTGACATGGCTGTGGTCCCCCCTTCCCCCTCCCTCCTGCAGGTCGGGCACGGTCACAACTACATCTTCACACAAATAGGTTTAAGTCAAACAACGGTGTCGGATAGTATTCCATATATTCCACCTGATGCAGATGTGGAGGCAGAAGCAGAAGAAGAGGAGAATGGAGATGATGAGCTAGAAAAAGAAGATAATATAACACAGGCTCTCTTCTAAGTTAACACGCATCTTCTGTGATGATGACGACAACTCCAACTCTGACAATAATGAAGGTGACATGATCCAAGAAATGGATGTAGGACCAAGTCAAAGACGTGGACATGGTCGTGATCAAGGAAAGGATCATTGTGGGGAAAAAAAAGGGAGTGAGCACCTGCATTTATTTGATGTTTTTATATATTGAATTTTTCTGATTTGAACTTACATGTTTAAGTTGTTGTTAGTTAGACTAATTTGTAATTTAGAGATATTTAATGACTATGTTAATTTTTAAGTTGTTTTGTTTGATTGATTTGTAAAGTACAGAACTTACATATTTAAGTTGTTTTGATTGATTTGTAAAAAAATTGTTGAATAATAATGAATAGAGTCTTGATTTAGTTATTTGTTAAGTTAAATAGGAGTTCTGTTTTGTTTACACTGAATTTGGTAAAAAATGTGAAAAACTAATAACAAGCTAGTAGACACGTGAGGCTCCCTTGAAAATATTTTGACAGTGTGTTTAGTTTTGTAATAAGTTATTAGATAATATTATTTTAAAAATTTTATCTCTAAATACTTGCTATTTTGTAAGTTATATATAATTTTCAAAGAACTTTTTAAGATAAAAATGACAACCATTTTAGCAAACTCCAACTTAATTCTACCAACATTCTAATTTCTAAGATCGTATTTCAGAGATGCTACGAGTTCTTCCTTTTAGCAAAAGATAACTTGATTCAACCAAATTTTCCAATGATTGATGTTGGGAACAACCCCAACGGTAGCAGTGGCATCGGTATACATATCAACGTGACTGGCTTCGTCAATTACTCGTAACTACATTACAATAGTCTTTTAATGTAATTGCAATACGCCTAAATGAGACGATCTCATTGCAAAGACAAATGAATTATGATGTAATTGGATTATGTTTGATTATAAATCTAAACATATCTTAAATAAGTTAAGATAAAATGAAAATCTGATTATATAATTTACTTCAAGTGATCGGACAATCCTTGATCTTGTTTGGTACGTAACTACCCCGATACGTGTTTAAATCCCAGAGGATGCAGAATCAAATAAAGCAATAATAATAATAATAATAATAAGACAAAAAAACTGGCGAATAAAAAATGAAAAAGAAAAATCAAGTGCAAGTAAAACCAAAACCCCTACTACTACTACTACAGACTACAGTACTACCCCTTCTCCAGTTCTCCCTCCTGTAAATTCCCAAATCAAAACCTGCTCTCTCCTCTTCTCCTCCACCAGCTTCCGCAATGCATCCTTACACCACCACCACCACCACCACCTCCTCCTCCTCCTCGGCGGCGGCCGAGGCCATCAAGAACCGGTGGCTGGGGTTCCTCCTCTGGCAAGCCCTCGCCACCGCATTCCTCCACATCCTCCTCACCCCAATCTCCAACACCGCCCTCCTCCCATCCCTCCTCTCCTTCTCCCTCTCCCACCTCTCCATCCTCCTCCTCTCCTTTTCCCTCTTCCTTCTCTCCTCCCCCCACCCTGTCCCCCGCGCCTCCCTCCCTGACCTTGCCTCCGGCCTCCTAGGGGCCCTCTTCCGCTCGCTCCTTGGCGGGTTCCAGAGCCCGTTCTGGGACGCGGAAAGCAGGCGTAGGGCGAGGAGGACGCTGGGATACGGCGTATTTGGAGGTGTGGCGGTGGTGTCCGGGTTCCTGGGGTTGGTCGCGGTGTGCGGGGATTTGAAGGCGTGGGATGGGTGGAGGGTGGTGGGGGTCGGGTTGCGGGGGGGTGTTGTGGGGTTGGTGTATGCTGGGTGTTATCTGTATCGGAAGAGGTGGGTGTTGCGGTTCCCAATCGTGCAGGTTAGTGTTTTTTGTATAGAATGTAGCTCATGTTTGTGTTTTATAGTCTAGAGTGTGTAATAGAAATACATAAGAAACCATTGAACTGTGTCAAGTCAGCTAAGATTGTGAATGTTGAGGTTTTCCTCGTCAGTTATGCTCACCACCTTATATAATAATTTATAGTCTTTGAACGTGACCGGCTCATTGTATGATGTTAAATTTGGGTGGTCTATCATCTGATCTTGGGGCGATGTCATACTGGCATGGATGCTGATAGAAAGTTCTCACCAGCAGCCCCTGTGATTTTTTAAAAATAGCAGATGAGGTCTTATGTGCAACTCTTGAGTATTAGGACATAGTGACTGCATGATTTATTCTTAAACTACTCTTCATTAAATGAGCAACATAAACAAGCTTGTGTTGTATTCGTTTTAAGTGACTTGCAAGCTAAAGAAATGTTTTCAGAATTGGTGATCTACTGATCTATCATCTCATTATCTCTTTTCTGTCTAGTAGTGGCCTTCTCATAATTCACTAAACACTTAGTTATCAGTTGGCAGCTGCTTTATCTCTTGTTTTTCTATCAAGCTAAATGTTATTGACAAAGATCATGACCTACATGTTGTTTTTTTGATTATCTGTAATTTATTCTTTATCTCCAGTTCAATTTTACCTTCATAGTGGCTATCTACATTCTAAATGAATTGTTACATCTGCAGCGTCCTCTATTTTTTAGCTTCAAAATGGGGATTTCGTCATCTTTGCTACAAGCTTTCAAGCTATCTATACCAGCTTTTCTATCTTCAACTTTGTTAATGACATTCCTGCCCACCCATATGAAGATCAAGAGCACACTAGGGCAAGCCATCATTAATCAAATCACCTTTTGGGTTGGAACAGCTGTTGTTTTTTTCAATTGGGAACTGAGCCAAAGTCTGCTTCAGGTTAGTTAATGATTGTTTTAATGAATAAATCATCTTATATGTTCCAAGTTCCAACACTAAACTTTGTCAATTAAAGAACATTCCAAAAATTAGCTTGTTTGGTATTCTATTTATAATTTTTTGTATTTATTTAATTACTATATATTTTTATCAGGCAGAGCCCTATTACAAATGATGCAAGGAGAAAGTCTTTTCCCAATCATGTGAATCTTTATTGCATTCATCAGATGTTTCTTAATCCTTGCTTCATAACTTTGCAGATTGTCCACACAAGAAGATGTACTTTTGCTCCATCTCAGGGATCAGCTGCTGCAGAAACAAATCCAAGTGAAGCTCTTCTTGAATCTTTGGAACAGAGCAGTCCAAGATCCCTTCTGCAGCATCTTGCTTACCTTGACCTATGCATGGTCTCTGAGAGTAATGTTGAACCCTGGCGTAGAGCTGCCTTCTTTGAAGAAACCGGTGAAACTTATAGAAGAATCATATCTTCGTGCTTGAGACCTCTTGAACAACTCACATCAAGGCTTGGCCAAGTATTTCAGGGGTATTCTGATGATAAGTCTGGATTATTATCTCTCCAATTAGCTTCATCAACAGATACTAGTATAGATATGAGACTTCAAGAAGCATTTGATGACCTTCAGGTAATAAATGTAACTAATTCGATCAGCATTTGATTTGTCTTTTCATAGTCATTGGTTGGTTTCTAAAACAGTCAACATTGGCTACAAGTTTTGAATCATACATGCATAACATAACCACATTAGGGGATGATTATTGTAAGCATTTTGTTTCTAGTGCTGTTTGATAGAATGCACTAGTGGATACCGTACCACCAGCAAAAGCTTTGTCGGTTATGTCACACTTGCTAATGGATCTAATGGGCTTTATTTTTTATTCATATGCATTTTTAGGGAAGGGTAATATCCAACATTTTCATTGATAGATATCCAAGGGATCCATGCCTTTTTATTTTCTTGAATTAAATACGTGGATTGAAGCTATACCTAGCCTAAAGATGAAAAGAGTATCCCAAACTGAGGCAACTCTCCTATATTTCCTCATAATGATTCAGCTGTCTTATTGATGACTTGATAAACGGGCTTATCACTAAGGCTCATGAATGAACTAAATCACAAGGATTATACGGCTTTCAGTTTGTCAGGATTCATCTTTCAATAACCTTTTGGATAATCAATTAGTATCATGTGAATTGATTATTGTGTGTCATTATACTTCTTCACATTCGCCACCCATATATTCATGTAAGTGATTATGCAACAGTAGTATAATTTCGGTGAAAAGATTCATGTACTAACTCCACAAGGTCATAAGACACGTCTAAATGCATCACAAGCTCAGGAAGTCCTAACCCAAGCAGAAATGCTCTCACCCATCTCCAATTGTGCAATGGAGGGTGAATGAGCATAAAAACTCGGTCTTGTGCATCATCTGCTTTTCTCTCTATTTTCTATGTACTTTGGATGCATATTAAAATGACAAATTTTGCATACACTCTATTCAACCACCCCTCTAGAGTGTCATTCAGTAGTTTTCGATTGAATTTACTGATCCCATCTTTCATAATCGATTCCCCTTTTTGACTGTACAAGAATCTGTGGAGCTCAACATGTCTGGGAGCACAGGAGAACGTTTTTTTACTGATATTACTTAGAACTGACAAAAAAAATTAAATAAAATTATCATTATCAATGTGATTAAAAGTGAAACAAGAAGTGGAAAAAAAACTCTTGCTATTCTCCTTGTTGTGCTAGTATATAGCATTATATATCTTTGTATTGTAAGCTTCTCATAGGAATAAAGCATGTAGAATGAGCATTTAAATTTTAAGGAACAATAATGTAACAAAGCAATTATTTGCGAAATTCTAATTGTTGATCACGAGGAAAATAACTTTCCAGTGAAATTAGCATTTCCACAGCAAAATAAGCCCAAACAATGTAATGGAATCGAGACAAGAATTTGGACCTAACACCAAACTTAGAGCTGTGATGCAAATATGCAATGTTTCTTTGTATTTTCTTCTATATTCTATATCAAATGTCATATTTGGTGTTCCTGCTATTGTTTGCACAATCGACCCATTCAGATACTGTTTGACAATACTGTTGGCCTATAGCTTTATCTATAAATGTTGTTAGCACAAGCTGTTAGCAACAAGTGCCAATGTGATTCTATGTCAAAATCAAGAACTTGTAGCTTACCGCATGGCACCCAAGATTACTAGGAAGTGTTGTTAATGTAAGTTGCTAGCTCAAGCACCAATGTGATGCTATTCCAAGATCACTATTGTCTGGCTTAGAAACACGTTGGAACAATTTGCAGTGGCAATCAGTTTATGCATTCAAATTTAGTTTAAGCAGAATATAAACTCCACGAAACTGGCCCCTGGGCAGCTTGTTTTACCATTCCATGTATGTTTGTCAAGGAAGTGAATCATAAATGCTTGTCTCTTTGCCTCCAGGGCTGCTAAGGTTTCAGTCAATTCAAAAGTATGAAAAATGATGGAAGGAGATTAAGAACATTAATTGACTAGGAGCTAATGTTCTGTTCATTCCCTGGGATCTGTATTTAAATACTTCTAGAAGACTTATATGCTTTGGGTAATCTCTACAGGTCTGCACATGGTGTGCTAGAACAGTGGGGGCACTGACATCTTGTTCACACGTCGAAGATAGATTTGGAGTCGCTCAGCTCACTGGCTGCAATGCTGCTGTTGTTTCAGCGTTGTTGTCTTGCCTTCTTGCTGTTGAGGCTTGCCTGGGGAAGAAGACTAGTCCACAGCCTGCACATCTGATGGGTCCAGGGAGCATCAGGTGGGCTACCTTAGTGGGAAGACGGGATGGAGTTGCAGCAACAAATATTAGGAAGAGGAATGGGGTCTTGCATGGTAAAGCGTACGCCATGGCTGATGTGCTTAAAACCTCTGTCTACGAAATAGTTTCAAGGTTTGAAAGCGATATGCTTGCGAACATGAAAGCTTCAATCCTTGAGAAAAATTGGATTACTGAGAGCAAGCCCTTGTACGGTACTCGGGAGATCCTTGTACAGAAGCTGCATCTTTTCCTGGAGTTTCGTGCGTGATTAATTTTAGATTCAATTTTACCCAACACTGGGCTTACGCTAGAAGATGCAAATAGGGGAACGTATACAACCCCCCTGATGAAGCTTTTCGGTTGTCCTCGCTGAATTTTCGTGCAGCTAAAATTTTGCATTGAGCTCATACTTGTTATTTGTGGTTAAGTCACCAAATTTGGTTGTTTGATATGATCTTAAGATCTAGATTTTGGTGTAATTACAAGGATATGCAAACAGTGGTTTTTACCGGTTTATGTACACTCCCTTTCATGAGCTGATTGGCAACCTTTAAGACTGAGAGCTTGTTTGCGACTTCAGTCCAATATTATCACGTCCTATGATTAACTTGGACCTTTTCCCTTTCTATCATTTTATACTAGATGACTTATATATTTTAATAACTAATTTCATGATTTTTTTTCATTTGTTCTAATAAACTTAGCCGCCAATCTGTGTGCCCAGTGCCGTACATCCGCATACTCAGGTGTGAACCGTCTTATTGAGTAATTATGCTACATTACTGTTAATGTCTGATGTGTCCTGTTGATGTAGATTGTATTAGATAATCAAGGAAAAACATGATATGCAATCGGCTAATAAGAAGTAAACTTTCCCAAGCTAAACTTTACTCGAGAAACAATTTGGACCAAGCTCGGTTTTTGAAAGCATTTGTTACTTTTTAAGTGTGAGGTAAGCTTGATTCGGTTTCAAGATTTGCACCTTGAACTCCTTTCATTGAAGGAACAATCCCTCGAATACAGATAATTACATCGTGTCAAACAATTGTTAATTTTATACAACCGAAGATGCGGAAGTGTACTTTCTCCACGAATTTAAAAGAACCAAGCAAAATGCCGCTCATCTCCCACCGAATGGGACTACTGGGTTAATACTTGTACCCGTCGTGTATATTTTCTCAACACAAACATATGTACCGGATGTACAGAATCACTGAGGACTCAAAAATCGCCCAGACATAATAGCCATAGGTCGTTGTCTCGTGTAGACAAAGCGAAGATTAAGCTGCTTGGGAAATTAGGGTTTGATATGCACAAATCAAGTGATACCGGATTTGATGAATTTGCTTAGCACCCAACACTCCCTCACCGATCAAAGGATGCAGCTGAATTAGTGTCATAATTACCCCTCCACAAATTGTTATTATCGGAACCACTGCAGGCTTGATTTTGTGCAGGAAGACCAGCAAGATCGCCATCCAGACTCATTTGTTGGACCTCTGCTGCCGATAAAATCTTGATGCTCAGTACGCAACCCACGAACTCGCTGTTTCAAGAGGAGAAAAATGGTGAGAACATTTCATCAATGGTCAAGTAAATAAACTCCGAGTTTAATTCATAGATTTCTTTGGTAAAACTTACTCCCAAGGGTCATCTCCAACAAGGAGAATATCATTTTCTTGGTCTATATAAACCAGTTTCCAGTCACTCCTATGAAGGTCTTCTAACTGCCCATCAATTCCGAACATGCAAGCAAGGTCACGGCGGAGCTCGTCGTACCCATGGTACCTAGTAACGTCAATTGATCTTCCCACAGAGCCACGTTTTTGAACCTTGTGATTTTTTAAGAAGAATGAACAAACATGAAAACATGGATACCAACATTGAGTATCAGAGTATCGTCAGAAAGCCAACTGATTAAAATTGCAGATTCCACTAGAAAAAAAAAAGCCAGAACAAGATTAACTGCTTAGATCCATTTGAAGACATGATCAAAACATGCACCAACACATGACCTAGGTCAGATACAATCACAATCTATAGTTAGTCATCTGCAAGGTTTCTGGGTATTGAAAAATGAAGATTGTAATTGTTGAATTTCACTTCCTCGATAATAAAGTTGGAAATCTGTTGGTGCATTAGAACAGTCAGCTAAAATAGTCATAAAAACGATGTGAAGATTTGAACTGAAATTCTACTTCAAAGTATGCAAACTGTGATCAAAGTGCTAAAGCAAACTAACAACTCAGTTAGCACAGTATTACAATTTCATTGGAATAAGTCCCAGAGTAAATTAAAAATACATGTGGAGCACAAATTTTGTAATTTTGTGTAAATTGAAAAACTATGATAGATGAAGCTCCATCTTCTTAAGGGAATAGTAACATTTAATGCCCATGCTTGTGGCAGGCTGGTCAGCCATGAACAACAAATCACTACCATTACAGGAAATGTTACATACCTTAGTGTAAGTGCGCATGCGTTGTGGGCCCTGTGGCTGGTTGCCCCATGATCCTCTGTTTATTACTCCATTTTCATTTAGGGCAGCATCATTTGAACATCCAGGCTTGAAAGACATGTCAGGAGCCCCAAATGACTGTGAACTGATAGCTGCAGTCGATATCTCTGTCTCAATATCTTTATGATTACCATATCCAGAAAGCAAGTTTTGAAGATCCTTTCCGGAGTCAAAGCCTCTAGACAACAGGTTATCTGGCATCAAACCATCAACATTGGATCCAAAGGGTAAATGACTCGGATGATGTGGCTGAAGTTCACCTTCTAAACCAACAGGAGGAAGTGAGTAATTTTCATCTCCACTCCTATCCAAACAAAATGAAGTTCCAGATGAAGAAGCCTCTAGTTGATCAACTGTGGCATTTCGGTATGCTACGTGATCCAACTCCTTTGTGCAATGCAGCTCACGCTTGATTTGGGTATCTGGCTTGCATCGAAGTTCTTGAACTAAATTATTTGCAGGATGAACTGATCTTTCATCAAGGAACATTACTGATCCTTGCTGCCTTCCATTCATTGGAGATACTTGATTATTGAACGGAGAAACCGAACATGGTGCATCGCTGTTGGCCAAGGATGATGGATCTCTAACAGATACTTGTTGTTTAACCTGCCACTCAGCTTCGTTAGCATATAAATGTTGCTCCTTGGATGGATGAGGAAGTGGTATGCCACTTGGTTGCTGTTGCTGTAGCGATTGTGAATTTTGCTGTATGGGTTGTTGTTGCTGTAATAGCTGAGACTGTAAAAACGGGCTGATTTGTGATAGCATTTGTTGTTGCTGCTGCAATTTGTGCAATAGTTGAAGTTGACGCTGAGGTTGACAAGGTGTCACCTGTTGCTGCTGTGGCCGATGCTTTAGTGACAGACCCTGTTGTATATCCATTTGTTGTTGACATGACAAAGTTTGAGGAACAGAAGTTGGCTGAAGACTATGACTAGAAGGCTGTGGGAACTGCTGGACACCAGAACTAGGTGTCAGCAAGCCTTGTTGAATTTGAGCTCGAGGAGACTGTACAAATTGATTTCCAGAGGGCTGATATTGAGTAGATGGCTGGCTAACAAAGGGCTGATGTTGCCTATGCTGCTGATCAACTATACCAGTATTAACGAAGCCAGATCTTATTTGTTGCTGTTGTGACTGTTGCTGATGCATAGGTGGATCATGTTGTCGCATGTGCTGCTGTGTTGACGATGATGGTTGCTGTTGGTTTTGTTGTTGTTGATGATGTGTCTGCTGTGACTGAACAGTGGGCTGGTGTTGCTTTTGATGCAACTGAGGTAGCAATGCAATCTGTTGCTGATTGATGGCAGTTTGTCGTGGTTGCTGTTGCAACATAGGCTGGTGCTGTGGCAGCTGCTGCAACATTGGCTGGTGCTGTGGCCGCAGTTGTGGTTGCTGCAACATAGGTTGGTGCATCTGCTGCTGTGGAAGACTGGAAGTTTGTTGTATCTGCTGCTGTGGTGGATGCACGGGAACCTGTTGTTGTTGTTGCTGCTGCTGCTGTAGCAGCAGTTGCTGTTGTTGTAGATGCTGCTGTTGGGGCCAGGTTTGAGGTGTTTGCTGGATCCCATCATACTGTTGGATTTGATTTGTCTTGGGAATATTCAGTGGCAAACTTGATGCTGGTAAGATTTGTGCTTGGAAATTCAGCATTCTGGAGGGATCATCAGTACTTACATTAGTCAAAGGAGCTGATGCCAACATCGAAGGAAAGTATGGAGACGGAGTTGCTGAGGCCATCAATTGAGGATTCCTCTGCATGCTCATCCATTGGGCCAGGTTCAAGCCTGGGTATATAGAACTTTGAGCATCCTTCAAACCAATATCATCACCAAGCCATGGCATTTCCCGAGTAAAAGTATTATCAACTTCAGAGTCATCTCCTGTAGAGGCATGTAAAAATAATCCTAGTTAATAGGTGCATAACTAATCAATACATGATTTTCTGCAATTCAGTGTTAACACATATCAGAAGAATAAGTACACATTGTTTATGGTCATTTCTCCAACCATTCATGCAATGAGTGCTATCTGGAAACATAACATTAACCCATTTTTTTGTTTCAGTTTAATGAACTCCTCTGTGCAAGACAATTGGTACCATATATACAATCACAACAGTATGCTTAGACATCTATTGGAATCACAAATCATATCAATTTCTCAGAAGTAGGAACTTCACATATTCAAACGAGAATCATAAACTCCTAAATAAGATAGTTACTTGGAGATTTGGATAGTAAATTACTGCAAATAAAAGAAGATTGCTACTAGAACAATAAACTGCAAATAAAAGAAGATTGCTACTAGAACAATAAACTGCAGATGAAGATTGCTACTTGAACAATAAAGCTAGTCTCCAGAAATATTATTCAGATTGCTAAGAAACTTACCAGTTATTCCTGGTTGTTTTGGTAACTTGGGTCTAAAAAAGGGTGGAGGGCATATATAAAAAGGGGTTGCCACAGGTTCAATTTCCCAAATGGAAACCCGCTTTTGACGTTCACCTGCAGTTGACTCATCCCATCCAATCTGACCATGGTAAACATGAAGGAGACAACAATTACACAGCAAAGACTCGTATATTGAATTTACATGAATATCATAACAAGCATAAATGATAAAGGGCCAGTTTTTTCTGATGTTTTATATAAAGTGTTTATTTGCTCCAAATTTTGGGAAAATAATGGGAATCTTCTAAAATAAACTCTTCCTTCATTAATAGCAGATCTTATGCATGTGAACATGGTTTCAGAGCATGCATTTTTATTTTCATGACAAATGTTTTTGGCTATGGCTAGTTGAAAAAACCTTAAAGTTCAGGGAAAGCTAAGGCCCACTGTGAGGTACTAAGGTTGTATTTTGGTTCAAATTGGCTTATCGCATTTTCATTAAATCTGACTTCTAACTAGAAACTCACTTACCCTAGCTTTTGGCTTCTTTCAAATTTGTATAAGATGTGTTTTCTATAGTTAAGATGATTCTGTTTTCCTATTTGATTCAGAATTTGAACCAAACATAGCCTAAAGGTGCATTTGGGATGACTGTTAGATAGCTTCTTGAGCTACATAAAAAACACAAGCAATAGTAAAACATGAGCCATCACCACCAGCCATGGCCTTACGCAAGCACCGCTGACCCTCCAACTGCTTTGGCCACTCCTACAAGCCACTGTCGGCTTCTCCCCTAGCCTCCAGTGCCCCTCCAGACACCACCAGTCTCTCCTGCACCGACCAAGAGGTCCGTCAGTCCATCCCATAGCCTCTGCCGGCACTGTCGACTCATCTAGCACCGTTCAGGAGGACCGTTGGTCCCTCCCAAAGCCTCCGTTGCGTCTGCAGACCACTTCAGTGGCTCCAGCACAGCCCAGAAGCCTCCTGCCCCTCTTCGTCCACCTAGGAGGCCCTTCCAGCCTTCTCCTATGTGGTCAGCAGCATCGATAGCTGCATTTGCTAATCACGTCAATGTTCTAGGCTACCACGTCATGTGTTTCTACCCGTTTGTGTGTGAACACATGTTGTCTACACGTGTTTGTGCCTTCGGATCATTGTTGTGGATATCAAGAAAGTGTTTGTGCCATGTTTGAACGTGTTTTTCTCTATATACATGACTGATTGTGGCAGATCAGACTTTTTTTGTGTGTTCTTCCCTTTCTTAGTGGTGAAACATGATCTCCCACGAGTCATTGATCAAAAATCTTAATGGCACATAAGAGAAACTCAATGGAAAGAATTTTTTTTTGTGGGCATAGAGTTTTGAAACATTTATTACCATCCATCAGAAACTAAAACATCTTTCTCAGCCCCCTTATGATGCCAAGGATGCAACGTATGAAGATTGCTATGCCGATGATCCTGTAGTCGTTTCCTAGCTGGTAATTAACATGGAGTCCAATGTTGTCCGTGGTGTCATGATGCTTCGCTCCACAAAGAAGATTTAAGACACGTTGAAGACTACATATGGACATGAGAAGAATATCTCTAGACTATTTGAGATATACGAGTAGTTGTTTACGCTTAGACAGGAAGACAAATCAGTATAAGACCACCATACTACTCTACGAATCCTTTTAGACAAACTTAATGTATACCAACTGTTGACCGCTGACATCAGCAAGATGCGACAATATCGAGATGAGTTAACAATAGCCATCTATCTTTACAGTCTTACACACGAACTCTCCTCTCATATTTATGGACACATTCTGGTTGTCGTTATTGTTTCTAACCTAAAGACGATGTTATCCAAAGTTCAACGGATTTCCACCACTATACCAACTCCAGTATCAGATCAATCAACCATGGCAACATCTTGAGATTGTGGTCGTGGCATGACCAGAGGGGGAAGATGTGGTGGACACACGGACAATGGAGGACAATCAAGTTGTCACCATGTGGATGGATTGGACACATATAAGAAAGATGCTGAGACAAGTTTCGTAAACCACAATGGACTAATACTACTAAAAAGACAACTCCCGTTACACCTACTAATGAGCAGAAGGTTACCATTTCACAGGCCTACTACAAGTAGTTCCTACAACTGCACATACTACCACCTCAGGGACGAATGCCTTGCCTCTCAGAACAATTCGAAGATTTCGTCTCATATGTAAGGTACATGTGACCTTTTTACAAATCTCTCGTAATTATTCAATATTACTTCCATTTCTATTGTCTGACCAATATCTAGAGAAGAGATTGTGTAAACTTCTTCCCAAATTAAACTCCAGAAAGTGCTTTATGTACCTAACTAAAGTTAATTTTTTATCTATTAGTGCTATTACCAAACTATTGCATTATTATATGACCTTCTTTCCTTTTCACTGCATCTTTCAGGATTTACAAACAAGAAAGAGAATTGCTTTGAACTGTGAGCGAAGACATGGTGGTTCGTGACGAGATACCTCAAGGACTTGTATTTCTACTGTCTATGTCCGAATCTTCTATTTTGTGACACTATCGGCTTGATCATTCATCTTATAGAAAGTTACAATAAACATTGCCTTGGATATTAGTATCAACTTTTGATTGTAAGTCATGCCTGTTGAGTAAGCATCATCATACTTTTTTTCGACATCTTCATCTTGTATCCAGTTAGAGTCAATTTGATTTAGTCCATTGTAATATTTAAGTTTCAACTAATGTTCCGTCTGTGTTATTATTTTTATAGTTGATTATTCTCATACATCATAGGTTTATCTCTTGAAAGATTGTAGTTATATTCTAGATGTAATCAAAAAAAATTTCAATGAAATAATAAATCAATTCTCAATTACACCAAATGTTTGCGCATTAATAATGTTTTAGAATTTGTTCAATCTAGAATTCAATCATACTATACATCCTTGGGAGTTATCCATTAGACTATTTTTCCTCGTACCTTTCAACAAAATGATATAACTGAATGTAAACATAAGCACATTCTAAACTTCACCCACATCATTATGTATGTTGTTGATGAAAGTTTCAAAATTCTTATGGTCTGAGATTGTTCATACAGTTTTATATTTAATAGATAGGATGTCCTCAACTCTTTTGGGTGGTGAGATTCCTCTTAGACGTCTTCATCTAGATATGAAAATATTCTCATTACTACCTAAGGTTTTTGGTTGAGTTGCTTTTGTTTGGTCTTGACAAACTATCCTCTCATTTTATTAAGTGTGTGTTTGTAGAGTATTCCAAGATACAGCAAGAATATCGTTGTTTTCATCCTCTTATCAAGCGTTAATTTGTATCTATTGATGACAATTTTTTTGAATCTTAGTTTTTTTTTTTTTGAGTCGACGTGTTCTAAGATTAAAACTAAAGTGACAAGTAAAAAAGAATTAATGACTGTAGAGCAAGAGAGACTACATCATTTACAGGTATATTGTCATCATCAGTAACCTCAACAACCTCCTTTAGTCGAACCTTCCTCGACTTCTAATGCAGATCACTCCGATTCTAGCCTTCACCTTCCTATTACACTACGAAAAGGTAACTGCTCTAACACAACTCATCCTATTTTCAATTTTATTTCATATCATTATCTTAATCCCTCCTTTCGTAGTTTTGTCTTGTCCATTTTCTCTGAGTTTGTTTCTAGAAACTATTAAGAGACCCTTCTTATACCACATTGGAAGGTAGCTATGGATGAAAAAATGTCAACATCAATGTCATGTAGCACATGAGAATTGATGACTTGTCCTATAGGAGTAAGTATAATCACTTGTAGATAAGTCTACACTATAAAACATAAACCAAATATGTCAATTGATAGGTATGAAGCTCATCTTATTACTTGTGATTTTACTAACGCATGGAATTGATTATGCAGAAACTTTCTCCATAGTTGTCAGACTAAATTCCATCATGATTCTTTTATCCATTGCTGTAAATTAGTTGAGAGCTTTATCGGTTAGATGTCAAAAAACACTTTTCTCTATAAAAAGCAACCTTAAGGATATATTACTCAGAGAGAGGATAGAGTTTACCGTCTAAAAAAGGCCACCTATGGCCTTAGGCAAAGTCCATAAGCGTGGTTTTAGAAGTTCAACACAATTGTCATATAAAACAATTTTCAAATATGTGTTGTTGATCATTCAATCTTCTATAACAAGACCACTTTTGGCAGTGTGATTCTAACAACTTATGTTGACAAATATTGTTGACAAATATTGTTGACAAGTAGTGACTTTGCAAGCATTAATGGGACCAAGAAGTACTTTACAATACATTTTGTCACTAAAGATATAAGCAAACGACAGTTCTTTTTGGACATTAAATTTACATTGTCTCAAAGAAAGTATATATTAGACCTTCTTCAGGGTACAAGACTCTTGCGCTGCAAGCCTGAAAGTACTCCTATTGAGCAAAATCCCATGTTTTAAGACATTTCTCTAGAAATGCTTAACGATCTTAGACAGTACACATGCCCGATTGGGAAGCTAATATACCTGATTGTTATCGGTCCTAATATAGCATTTGCAGTTAGTTTTCTCAGTCAATTTATGCATGAGCTCAAGGTGGTCCAATGGCATAAAGGCTTACATATGCTGACTTACATCAAAGGTACCCTAAGTAAAAATATTTTTTACAAAAAGAATAATCATCTTAAGATCAAGATCAAAGTCTAGTCAAACTTCGAATATGTAGGAGATAGTAAAGACAGAAAGTCCACTACAGATTTCTATGCATACGTTGAAGGCAACTTAGTTACTAGATAGAGCAAGAAACAAAATGTTCTATCCAGATCTATGGCCCAAACTACGTATAAGATGATGTGGGACAGGATTCTTCTCATGAAGCTTAGTTTCCACATTAAGACACTATGTATTGTAATAACCAAGCTACCATCTTCATCACCAATAATCTCACCTTCATGAGCATACTAAGCATATCAAAATAGATTGCCATTATGTACAGAATATGGTTATGAGATACCTTACACTCAATATTTAAAACAGTTAGCAAATATTTTCACTAAAGACTTTGGTGATGGAATTTTTAAGACTCTATGTGCCAAACTAGGCATGATTGATATATATACTTTAGATTGAGGGAGTGTGTTGGAGTTATATACATATTGACATTAGAATCTTATTAAATAATAACGGATTATTGGATTATTAAATATCCATTTATGTTGAGTATCTAGTAAATGCTCTCTCTCTCCCTCCCTCTCTCCCTCCCTCTCTCCCTCTCTCTCCCTCTCCCTCTCCCTCTCCCTCTCCCGCTCTCCCTCCCCTCCCTCCCTCCCTCCCCC
>JAMKQA010056860.1:0-24733 GCA_024699735.1 Posidonia australis | reverse complement strand
AAGGTAGGGGAAGGATGTCCTCGCCTACTGCTTGTGTGCTTGGTTACCCCTGATCAAGGTAACAATAGTAAAGAAAAGTGGAAATGAATAAAGAAAGTAAAATGTGATTTGGTCAGGATTGGACTGATGGAATGGTCCTAAAATCCTGAAAAGAAATGGTGATGTTTTAACCAGTTGCCAACCAATGTTTATGATTTGATTTTGAGCCTAATGGGCCATTGTGTTTTAGGCTGGATCTGGTCGGAAATGTGAATTTGAAAGTGTGTTTTGGGAAGAAATCCCAAATGTTAGAAATGGAATGTTTTGGAAAAAAATGAATTCCAAAAGGTTTTTGAAAGAAATGTAAAGGATTGTTTTGTAAGAAAGAGTAGTTTTGGAATGAATTTCCAAATGTTTTGAGAAAAGAAAAGGAAACATGGCTTTTGCAAAAGCATGGTTTGGGATTGAATTCCCAAGTGATTGTTTAATAAAAGAAAGGATGATTTTCAAAAAGAGAAAACCAAGTTTTGAAAAGAAATGAGATTTATGGTTTTACCGAGGTTTTGTGGTTTGTATGTTTTGGAGCGCGTACTAGGTGACTTAGATGTCACTCACGCGTGCTATTTGGTTTTCAAGTACAGACCGCGTGTAGCCGGGTTCCGGTGTAGGAGTTGGAGCTTCTAGCCGCTCATTGTGATCCTGAAGGTAAGCCTTAGTTACAGTTATTTGTTGTTTCTGTAATTAATGTAATTATACTTGATACTGTGTTTTGGTAGCGTGCCCAGGATCGGGACGTTACACATATGGCATACATCTATTTTAGACTTAGTAAGCATGTATGATCATTTGCATTTGGCGACACATAAGCAAGCAAAAAGCCTAGAAAGATCGATTTCTCAGGCGTATGGGGGTGCCTAACACTTTCCCCATGCGTAATAGGAGTTCTTACCCTTTCTCTAGTCCACAATGATCAATGTGTTGCATCCATTAGGAACGGAGCTTGCACACACATTAGCATACATTTGCATTCATTTTGCATTGTTTTTTTCTTGTGTTTTATCGCATCTGATTTTTCCTTGTCTTTCTGGCTTTTAAAAGATTAGGTAGCAACTCCATTTTGTCCTTATCATTTCTTGTTCTTGTTTTGTTTGGTGTTTTTGAGTCAAGTGTCTTTCCTCGAATTCACCTTCTTCGCCATGACCTATTTGGTTCTTCGTATGTTCCTTTGCACGAAGGTCGGTTTCAGCATGGTCACACAACTCGATTGAGAATTCTACTTCCCTATAAGGTAGCATACCAGGAAAATCGTTAGGGAACACATTAGGATATTCACAAACCACAAAAATGTCGTGAACATCCAACTCAGGAGAAGTGGCGGTAACTATATTTGCTAGATATCCTACACAACCCTTGACTAATGACTTGTAAGCCTTTATTGCTGAAATGACAAACCTAGGCTCACCTTGACACACACCTTGTACAAAGAAGGCACCATCTCTAGAAGGCCCAAAATATACCCTTCTCCAAGTACAGTAGATCAAAGTGGATTACTGTGCCAACCAATCCATGCCGAGTATCAAATCGTACTCCTGCATGTCTATGATGGTAAGGCTAGCATCAAACTCCTTGCCATTCAGCGTCAAGCCAATAGACCGTAGATACTTCCAAGCTAAATTGTGCTCTCCTAGCGACGTCACCACATTGAGGTGAAAGGCCAATCTAGCTGGCATATCCTCCATCTCAACCACTAAAGACTCAAAGACATAAGAGAAGGAACTCCCTGAGTTAAACAATACCTTGGCTATCCAACCTATCATAAGAAAAGAACCTAAATGGCCCAATACAACCAATAAAACACATTCACATATTAGATAGCTGTCCAAGATACAAGAGATATTACAATGATTACATAGAGGGTTGCATAACACCACTACTCATTCTTACTCTCTACCACGTCTCCTGAAGGTCCAACGTTAGGGGCCGAAATAGTGAACACTTGTCCTCTTGTTGGCTACTACGATGCACTTCTTGCCTTGTTGGGAGGATCCGGACAGAACCTTTGAATATGACCTGGCCTTCCATAGTTGTAGCACACTCCTGAGTCTGAAGCCTACCATGAACAAGGACAATCAACAACAAAGTGGCTCACTTGGTCACATTGGAAGCAATAATTCCCTCTAGGAGCACTGACACCTGTCTGACTAAAGCTAGCACTGCTACCACCAGTGAAACTATGCTGACCCATAGAAACCCCTCCAAACTTCCCTTTCCTCTTCTTTCCCAGGCTACCCGAGTCACTAGAACTTGACATATTGGAGAAAGAAAACTGAGAAGTAAAGGAAGACTTACCCTTCCCTCTAGAATGGTCCTCCCTGTACTTCTTAAATTCTTCCTCGAAGCAAGAGGCCATCTCGATCATGTCAGACAACGTTTGGCACCGGTAGCCCAACACCTTCAGCTTCAGTCCTAGCTAAAGGCCGTCCAGGAATCTTTGCGCTCGCTCCACCTCGAAGGGATAGGCAAGAGAGAAATGCTCCAGAAAAGCAGTTTCATACTCGAGCACAAACATGTTGTAATATTCCAAGTTCCAGAAATCTTGGCTAAACTTCTCCTTCACATGATAAGGGAAGTACTTCTCATAGAAGGCTGTTTCGAAATTCTTCCATTGGATATTGACAGCAGTCGAGTCCGGGAATTTGAGTCGCTTTACAGATTTCCACCACTTATAACCATCCAACCAATAGGTAGCCCGCTACACCCAATGCTTCTTTAGGTACGCTATGCTATCCAACATCATCACCACCTTCTCTAACTAGGCCTCATTCTTCTCAGCTCCACCCTTGCCTTCGAATGTTGGCAGACGGAGTTTACTTAACTATTGTAGTATGGATCTCCTGCCGATCCCCTAGAACTACCCTTGCTAAAGGCATGAGAGTTCTGATGCACCAAGCTTCGCAGTTCAACGTGCATGACCTTCCATCTGCCCTCCTTATGAGACTCAGACTCCTTGGCTAGGGCCTTGCCCTTGCAGCCACAACTAGACATTCTGTAAAAAGGAGAGGAGCAAAATACTTACGCAACAATCAGAACCAATAACCTGAAATCATGATAAAACTGCCAGGTGCAAACACCCCATGCACGTAAATCCTATAAAGTCTTTAAACCAGACACCTTAGGCTAGTGCAACCTAGTGAATCTATTACTCTGATACCAAATTTGTAATGACCCCCGTCGCTACCAACATAAAAACATTAGCCTAAATAATTTCAACAATAATTAAATGCTAAATTATAAGAAATTAAAGGCTAATTTAAAAGCATCTAACAACCAGGAATCTGTGTGTCCAGTTACAAGACTTCGACTATATGTACTTGACTCACCAACTTTTGCTTGCTTGCACCTGCAACCTAAAAACTACAGAAAGTACATGTGAGTGATCAAAAAGTTACCTAGCACACACCCCACGAAAAACACAGAAAACAAAACCAAGTTTTCTCTTTTAAATCATTTTTGAAATCATTTCCACCAAATCCAACAAGTCTGAAAACACGGGCTCTCCTGGCCAAAACCACAAAATCTCGACTCCAGAACTTTCTCATATTTCTTCTGAAGTCACAAACATATGAGCAAACATTCGTATAGCATAACCAAGTCGTATTGGTTGAAACAGTCCAAAGTATGGCCCAACTATCCAAAATCTCAAACACACTGAATTATGTTGCCCAGCGTCAAGCAACTAACTCTGGCCACAAGCAGCCACCGAGGTGCACTGCACTGTCATGGACCCGCTACCCTACGAGGAGCTAATTTGTCCTAAAGTCCTCTCACCTGAAGGACCCTCACAATGCCAACCCCACTTGGAAAGTCTGTCTTGTCACTCAGAACACTACCAACTATGGGGCATGTGCACTACCTGCTATGGCCAACACCACAGGGCCCGTCCTCTTGGCGTCCTCCACATGGTACTTAAACAACGGGAGTGTCATACTTCGACACTCGACGGTATTTCGAGTCTTAGTGGCCAATGACAAGGGGAGTATCATACCTCCAAGTTCAGATAATACCTCAACCTGCGGACTTAACTGTGGTCTCGTAAGCGATAGTCCGGAAGTATCATACCTCCAAAACCTGATGGACACATGCCTACAGTATCTTGGTCTCCAACTTCAACCTGGGTAACACGCTTGACCACCTGAGAGCGTCGTCGCACTCCCTAGTCTAGGCAGCATGGCCCTATAATATCTTGACCCACATACAGAAACCATGGAAATCTCTTTTTTCAAATTAGGCTATGTCTTTTTGAAACCCTTTTTTAAAACTATTTTTATATCCTCAAAAAACTTCACAAAACTAGCACACCAAGTGTCCATAACAGGCCACCACATATGGCCCACAAAACCCTCTTTTATAAGCATTTAAAACTCCTCGAAAAAAACCACAAAGAGTCACTCTCTAAAACACCACTCAAGCCTAATTTGGCATGCCAAATTAGGTCGATCGACTGAACTAGGCTCAGGACACTAGAAATGGTCAACCAAAAAACCCCTTAGATGTTCGAAAATCCCTAGTTCGATCGCCCAAAAAGAAACGATTGATCAAACTATGAATACAGTCCACACCCAAGACCCAGAATGGTAGACTGAATAAATTCAATCGATCGATTCGAGGATCAAGGGGACAAATCTGAAGAAAAACGACACATCAATCAAAAACAGCATATTGATTTCTGTGATTTTAGAAAAATAGTCGGAGCCCTTGTTCGCTCGATTGCCCAAGTGGGAGTGAAAGGCAGACCTACCAAACAAAATCTACAATTTGCAAGATAAATATGAGACGTAGATGCTTGAGTCTACTCTAAAACCACACAAACAAAACCACGATCCATGTATTATAGCTCATAAACCAAATTCACAAATCCACAAGGGTTAAAAACAACCTAAACACACTAACCACAATAAATGGCCATTAATGTCACAATAAATCACCATAAATTCACAATAAATTCTAGAAATATAAATTTACCTAGGTTTCATGCATTCCTAGGATTTTCTACCAATTTCATACCATACGATGATCGTTGACGATCCTTTAGCCAACCACACGCTCTTCGTCGATCACCCAGGCCTCTGAAAGTCCTCAGCACCTCCTTGAGCTCACTTGACACCAAGGAAGAAGTTTGGAGTCCCTCACATTGACTGATCACCATAGCACCACCTTTGCCTCTCTCTCTCACTCTCTGTCTCTATCTCTCTCTCTCACACGCATCGGGTGGCGAAAGGAGAAGAGGGTGATGGGGTAGGAAGGGGAGGTGAGGGAAAAGGGAGAAGGAGGGGTAGGTGAGGGAGGAAGTGGGGGAAAGAGAAGGTGGGGGTAAGGTGGTACGTGTGGGTGGAAAAGAAGAGGTGTGGGTGGAGAAAGATGGTGGGAAAGGAGGGGGAGGGAAGAGTGTGGAAGAAGAAGCTACATCTGCTCCCTTCTTATACGCACAGGTCGAGAGTTAAAGCTGCATGTGCCCAACGAAGCATCAAATGCACATACACATCCACATGTCCCTAGTCCAACCACCAACCATGTTTCAGTGCTAGTATCAGTGCATCCTGGTTTGCTTCTTTCTTAATATTGTATATAGTATTCAATGAGAAAAGAGGGGTTTGATTTGGATTTGTTAGGTACAATACTTCTAAAATAATATTGTTATGATTATTTTAGGTTCAATTCATGTGCTAGTTTCAATGCTTCCTGGTTTGCTTCTTTCTTAATATTGTATACAGTATTCAATGAGAAAAGAAGGGTTTGATTTGGATTTGTTAGGTACAATACTACTGAAATAATATTGTTATGATTATCTTGAGTTCAATTCAACTAAAGAAAAGCTCATGAAATGATATAATTCTTGATTTAACAATAATAAAAAACTCATACGTTTCATCTATCAACCCTATCTATTACCATAAGATGGATATTTACTTGATCCATTACTCATTAAGAAAGAACAGATTAGGATCAAAGTAGACCGTAAATCTGACCCAACTCAATCCATTTACATCCCTACACGACATGTTGAGTTGGTAGAGGACGAAGTAGAGTACTCGACGTTTCAAAGTGATATTGTTAAGAATGTGGATTATTATACACACACAAATATAAAAGAGGTGAGAATGTATGGATATTATTATTTTTGAATCAAATTTTGAAACCTTATATGTAGTAAATTTATATCATAATATCTTTAAAAGATGCATACTGACACGTACAGATAAAAATAAGGTTATAGATATTTTCTATCTATAACATAGAGAGACGAAGATTGGGATACTAACATTTAGTATTATGTTGATTACATGGTTTAAAACATCTCAATGGTATAAATTTAACAGCATCTCCTTACGGCTAACGAGACGCTAGCGTGAGAACATACACAAGAAATATAACTACTTGGACCGCAATCAACTCTAAATTAAATAAAAAAGTAAAGGACTGGAAGAAGGAGAAGAAGGAGAAGAAGGAGAAGAATCCGAAAAAATAAAATAAAAGACGAACTAGTATGCTTTTCTTTCTTTATTATGTAGAAGATATTCCACGAATCCAGCGACGTACCTGTGATGGATCTCTGCACTAGCGAAGACAAGCCTCATTTCCCTTGCCTTCTCTCTCAACGAGTTCCCTTCCTCCGAGACCATTGCCTGCCGGAGGCATGCAGCAACGTCATCTCCATGGAAGCTCCCATCCTCATCCCTTTCCACCTCCACTCCGAGTCCCTTCTCGACGATCAGTCTGGCATTGAGCCCTTGGTCAACGACCAACGGCAGGAGAACCAACACAAGCCCATGCTGCAGTGCCTCCACGATGGTACCCCACCCGGAATGGAACAGCAACCCACCTATTCCCCGGTGAGCCAAGACTTCCACCTGCGGTGCCCAACCAAAGATCACAACACCTTGGCACTTGGTGCGATCGATGAATCCTGTTGGTAACGTGTCTTGGTCGCTTTCAGCCCAGGACCCCCTCCTCAACACCCACAGGAAAGGCAATTGGGACTTCTCAATTCCATCGGCTAGCTCGCTGACTTGGTCCTTGCTGAGCTTGCACTCGCTTCCGAAACCAACGAACACCACTGACTTTGGAGCTTGCTCGTCTAGCCACTTGAACGCCCTGGTCCAGTTGTCGTCGGCGTCTTTCTTGTTTGACGGAGGGACGAGTTGTGGAGGAAGTAGTCCGACGGGTATGACCGGTTTCCCGTGGAGTTGCTGCTGCAGGACCTCTATGTAGTTTCCTTCAAATTCGTTGCAACTTCGGACCGCGACCGCCTCGCACCGTCGCAGCACTTGGAGGAACCGTTGCATATCGGTGACGCGTGAAGCGTTCTCTTCGTGAATTGCCTTGTGCATCACCTTCGCCTCGAACGGCCGGTACGCCACTTTCGACGGAAATGGTATCCACTGGGGCGTCGAGGTGAACGACTCCCATGACGACGTGCTCCGATCACTATTCTCACGCTTAAAGAAGGCTAAGGTGGCCGCGCCGTACGCGCTGAAGAAGATGCATGGCGCACCCAAGTCCGGCGCCCAGGGAGTGACGACGTCGCAAAGGATCCAGTCCGGTGCTTCGTCGGCCACGAACTTCTTGAGGGGGTGGAAAAGCATGTCGTAGGCTGCCTTGAGATACTGGATTTGGTCCACGGCGATGTCGACCGTCGCGTCACCGCCTTCCGGGAGGCCATCGACCGAGGGCAAGGTGAGCTCCACGAACCGTATTCGAGGTCGTAAGTGGGAGGGGATCTTGGGTAGTTTCTGAATGTTCTTGGTGGTGGACGCGAACGAGACGTGGACTCCGGCGTCGGCCAATGATAGGGAGAGCTGAAGGAAAGGGTTCATGTGGCCGAAGGCGAGCCATGGGATCATAACGACGTGAAGTCCTCCTTCACCCTTGGCTGCCATGATGGTAAAGATGATTTCCAAGAGGAACGGACCTCAACTTTCTTTTCTTTGCAAGCAGGCAAATCGACCTCGATCTCCTTGTAATGTCAAGATCAAGATCTGAGGGTGCACTAGCTCGATCTTTCTTGTCTACTACGTCAGTTCATTTATAAATATTACATGAGCCGATAAAAAACTGACACAGACAAGAACATCATTGGTGCCACTGAGTTACAATAATGACTAAACGTCGTCATCGCATACATCATCATGTCAGCTTAAAAATATTGAAAATACTATCGAAATCTTGATTTAAGCGATGAATCCACTCTCCTGTTTGCTCGTGAAAGACAACTAAGGTTCCGTTTCATCAAGATTCAGTTTTTGAACTTATACGTAGAAGTTAACTTCTCGTTAAAAGTTATCGTAATTTAATTTTTAAAAATATAAAAAAATTATTACTTTAAAAATTACATGTTTCTAAAAAATTATTAGTATTTGGTAAAATTATTGGATCATTATAATTTCTAAAGAGAAACTATATACTCAAAAGTTATTCAAAAGTCTTATCAAACAGACCTTAGAATTCTTTTAAGACTCGAGTATAATTCTATTCATATTGGTCAAGAGATTCATGAAAAACAAAATCTAAAATTCAAAGAGAATGACGATAACACTTCTTCTTTCCTAAAGTTTCTGACTCTTGGCATAGACGAGTTTAAGAGACTTATTTGTAAAAACATCTCAAACTATTTTCAATTGCTATTCAATAATATTGACGCTATTAGAATAAATCTGGACTAAGATAGGCTCTTGCCAAATAAAGACCCATATTCAAGTCAATTGAAAGCTAGAGTAGTTTTCTACAGGGGAATTCAAGAGAGGTGCCTTCTCCTGTGGCCAAATGATTTTCTACTTTATTTTTATCAATATTTTTGGAATTTTGTAATATTCGTAAAATTTATTTTGTAATTATTTACATTATAATAAATTTATTTCTAGACAGATATTACTGTTCCGAAGTCTATTTGTGTGGTTTAGTGATTTTAAATTTAGACCTCGTGGGACGACTTCTGCTTACGTGTCCCTATATGTGGTTGCACTTTACTCCTACGTGGAGAGCCCTGTGCATCAACCCATGATCCAATAGCATGACTGAATCCTACATCTTTCATTTAGCCATAATAGAGTGTGGTCTTGTGTGAGGCAACCAGCCCTTGAGCACAAGGTCCACAGGTCATTGCACTTGCATTTCTTTCACTTTTAAGGCATGTTTTTCAAGTTTTGCGAAGGATTTTACATAGCATGGTTTTCCAGAATGCATTCTCATGTGATTTAGCACTGTATGGATTTCTATTTTCCCTCAACACATCTTTCTGGCCCACATAGAAGCACCTAGGTGGCGCACCAGACTAGAGCACCAGTCTGGCGCATCAAACAGGCGCATCGGCCTGTTTTCAGTAGAACATAACAGGTTTTCATATGGTTTTAGCATGCTTTCTCGACATGTCTTGCTTCTGGATTTTCTTTTTATGGTTTTCTTCCTTGATATGTCAGGAAGGCATAGCTCTGCTTTTAACCATTTTTTATGCATGTTAGATTGCATTTGACATATAGCGAAGCAAGGATGAAAAATCACTCGAGATTATTAGATCTTTGATCTTATTTATGCAATACCCTTGCATCGATGCTGGATCCAACATACGAGTGATACTTCTGAGCATTAGGACACACCCTTGCACATCATGCACCCGTATTTTAGACACCACACACATTAGCATGGTATGGCATATCGCCCTCGGCCGTACAGTAAAGGTTGAAAGTCGATATTTCATAAGCAAAAGAGAAACCAATAGAAGATCGATTTATCGGACGCACGAGGGTGCCTAATACCTTCCTCATGCGTAACAGGGATCCTTACCCATTTCTGGTTTATGACCTACTTTTCCATCGCATGATTTGCATGTTTTATA
This sequence comes from Posidonia australis, assembly GCA_024699735.1. Classification (NCBI taxonomy): domain Eukaryota; kingdom Viridiplantae; phylum Streptophyta; class Magnoliopsida; order Alismatales; family Posidoniaceae; genus Posidonia; species Posidonia australis. The sequence continues at coordinate 14,865 of JAMKQA010056860.1, read as the reverse complement.
TGGTTTTCCTCGTCTTCCATTTTAATAGACTAGGTGGTGACTCCTGCATTTGCATTTTTATTTTTATTATTTTTTGCCGTGACTTTGCCGATATCTCGTGTATTTTGGCCTTTCGCGTCAAAATCATCTTGAGGCTGTCGTCGGTATGGTTATAGTAGGGATGTCCTTGTTTGAAGTAGAATGATATGTAACTCTTGAATCCACTACCCACTCAGTACCCTGGTGATCTCCAAGATACAAACATTGCTCCTTTCTAGAAGTAAGCACAGTCATGTCGTCATCTAACGTTACAGTTGTTATGTCCTTGCCATCTTCCTTTTTCAGATTTTTGCCTTCCTGTAATTGAAATATGCTTGCTTAGCCAAATCCTGTAATTCCTTTTCATGTGACCTTCTTTGCCGCAATCGAAATATGTTCTTCATTTAGACTTTAATATGCCTCTAGATTTATTGCATCTCCTTGATTAAGATTTGTTCTGACTCCTCTCCTGTTCTTTGTGACAAGAGCCCATCCATTGTCTATACTTGTTGTCTTCCTCCTTGTTTCTTCATTGAACAAGTTGTGACTAACAATATTCATGGACAATTTACTATCTAGAGTCAAATTACTAACTAATACAACCAAAGTCTTCCAATTATCTAGTAGAGATCCCAAAAGTAACAAAGCCTGAAGCCTAACATTTAAATTCATCCACTATAAGCAAATAGGTCATTAGCCACAACCAAAATCAGTGGCTAAAAACAAAAAATCCGTGGTGAAGTTTCTTAGTTGCAACCTTTTGACCATGGCAAGGTTAGTGGCTAAAAGGTTCATCCCTAAATGTTGGCCACAACTTTGTTTAATTGTAGCTAAGATAGCCATGGGTATTTAGTGGTGGCTAAACCTATGCACTTACTACATGTGTTCAAATAGGAATTGGTTTTCCACCTATAGTCCTACTACAAGTGGAGTTAAATTGATGGGAAATGATTCTCCATGTAAAGCTATTGGCATAGATATGATAAAGATTAGATACATGATGGGATTGTAAGGACACCATCGAACGTTCAACATGTTTCAAATCTAGTGAAGAATCTAAACTCATTAGGGTACCTTCGAGGTTAATGGGTGCAAGATTATAGGAGAGAATGAAATTATGAAGATTTCTAGAGATTCTTTTACTGTTATGAAGGTCGGAAGATTTGGATTTTTCTACATCTTGCAAGAAAAAAAATTACAAGAACTAGTATTGTTTCAATATGTCAAAGGAAGATACTACTAAGTTGTCGCATTTGAGATTGAAACACATAAGCAAAAAAGGTATGATTGTGCTTAGTACACTATTAGAAAAATAAGAAATCATGAGAACGGATCTCCTCACGACTCCTTGCTAAGTTCTTGTGAAGTCCTCGCTAATGACCTTCGTGAGGACATTGTAAGGAAAAAAAAGTTCTCACAGAAGTCTAGTTGCTAAAACACATTTGCGAGAAAATTTCCTAGCAACGTGCACGCAAAATTTTTTGCAAGGACTTAGTGAGGACAAAAAGTCCTCGCTATTTGTCAATATCTCTTTGCAATATACACACTATGTCCTTGCAAATTTTTTAAAAAATAAAAAATACAAGAACTTCACGAGGACATTGTCTTCACTAAGTCCTCACAAGGTCTAAAAAAAATTTTAAAAAAATTATCATGTCCTACATTTAGAGCATTTTAAACCATGCTTTACATGAATCACTCATATGAACAACACTAGCAATGTAAATTACTATGTTAAAAAAATTAAGTGAATATTAATGGATAATAAGCCCCTTGACCTATCTATGGAACTTAATAATTTTAGAATAAGTAAAAGCCTATTTCCAATCAAAGTAGATCATAGCATAACAATAGATAAACAAATGGCTTCCCAAATTATTAGGGGATAAGACTTGGGATTCTAGATAATCAAATACAATTGGGAAGATGACATTATACAAAATAATCAGTAAAAATATGCATTCTGGCATTCTCCATTTTATAACAAATGAAGACCCCACAGATTATATTGCAATAAGATAAAGATTGTGTTTATCCATACACCTGCATCATCAAGACCTAGTATGAACATGAATAGACTTTGCTCCTTTAGTTTTTGACGAGCAATGATCATTTCCCCAAGCTTTCAAAAACAACCCCTACATATTTTTGCCTATGGAAGGTTTCCCTCACAAGAATAATTGTAAGGCCTCGAATCCAGGTACGCTACTTAAATCATAGTCTCATAAGTAATAACAATAATTAGAATATTTTATAAACAACTGCAACTAACTAAGGCTCACTTCTAAGAACAATGTGCAGCTAGTGACTCCTACATGAGCATCGAAACTGGACTACACTACCTACACCTGAAACCAAACAAAGTACGCGTGAGTGACATCCAAGTCACCTAATACGCTCCTCACACAGAAAACCATGACAAAACAGCGAGAAAACACAAACCTAGATTATTACAAAACGTGGTTTTCAAAATCCATTTCAGAATATTATTTCTTTTTAAAACATTTGGAATCTCTATTCCAAAACATGTCTTTTTCAAAAGCTCATATTTTCTTTCCCAATTGAGCATCTTTAAAACTTTTTAATACATTTCGAGAAATCCACATTCTTGACCAGATCTAACTTAAAGCATAGGGCCTCACAGGGCTCAAAACAAAACCATGTACATTGACTGACAACTAGTTAAAACAAAATCCTTGTTTATCACTAGAATCTGAGGACAAGACATAGGTCTAATTTTAGCTAAACCACACATCTTATTTCCACTTTTCTTATTAGTATTACCTTGATCAAAGGTAATCAGGCACACAAGCAATAGGTGAGGACACCATTTCCTCTATCTCCATACATTGTCATAGTAAAGTTCCCCGTACGATAGGACATCATCCTGGCCAACAGGCCTCAATTTCAATTCATATGCACAAGGATACACCTTTTTTTGAAGTCTCATCGGTGACCTGAATACCAAGGTTTGTATACCCAAGCTCAGCTACACCGTTTCAAGCTCGGTGACCACGATCATATCTGACAATTGCTTTCTTATCAATTTGCTGACACCAACCCCTCGTGGTCCCACACTGGCAATCACGATTGTATCTGATAATTGGTTTCTTTGAAGTATCATTCTCCTACCATATTGTCAACACCAACCCCTTGTGACTCTAGAACACATTATTATTTTCTTTTTCAAAACTCTTGGGTTTTCTTTTAAAAGTATTACACATTGTCTTTTCTTTACGGGGAATCATTCCCAAGCCCAACATGACCCTCCAGTGGGTCTTAGACTCAACATCATACAGAAACTAGGCATTCATATTTATTGTTGGGTCTCATGTCCAAAAATCACATCAAACCACACATTTATCAAATTCTTTAATTTTTGGGGTCTCAAGTCCAAAACTATATTCAATTTCATTATTGAATTTCATGTTCCTCCATGTCATCCACATAGGGAAAACTTCATTACTACATGTCCATGATCCATTCAAAACCATTTATTTTCATTTTTCATAATCATTATTTCATATGGGCCAGGGGTCTGGTTCTAAAGACCGAACTAATTCAGTATACCGAATTGGGTTTCAATACCCAGAACGATCAAACGAATTTGGTATTCAGTGATCCGAAAATCCCTGTTTCGGTCGGTCGAAATACCTTCAGTCCACTGAAATCCCCTGAAATAGAAGACTGGCTATTTTAGGTCTACCAAATTAGGATCTTTGGTCGAATATTGACAGAAAAACGGTATGCTGAACCAAAATCGGCATACCGAAATCCCCAATTTCAGTGAACCTCCCCCGTGCCCTACCCACGAGTTCGTCGGAATTGGAACCTTCGATGGACCGACCAAACACACATCAAAAATTACACATTAAACATGGTGTGTAGACCTCCAAGTCTACTTCAAAACCCCTCAAACCATTTTCAAATTCATCATGTATGCTTCTCACAATAAAATCACAAAGACATGAGGCACATTTCAACTCTACTATAGCATGCATACCAAAAACTCGCATAAATTCACAAAAAATTGTCCTAACTACAAGATCTCTACATATACCCATCATACATTCCATTTCACACATTTCTATCATTTTCCATGATTTATCATGTTTTTAATTCTCATTTTCATGCATTAGGGTCATTAAACTCAAAATGCAGAACGAGAGAAAGAGAAGGCTTGTGTACCCCTCGCGGCACTCCGGCAACCTCCCCGTGTCTCCCCGGCCTCCAACGCTGCCCCGGTGACCAACAGCAACGACACACACCTCTGGCCTCACTCCCTCTCCCCAGCAAAATTGGTTCTCCTCCTTCCTCAACTCGACTCGCCTCCCCTCCACTGCCTCCTCTGTTTATCTCCCTCGCTCTGCTATCAACCACCCGCGATCTGCGGTGCACCGCTTGGCTGAGGGGATGAGACGTCGGCCCTAGGTGAGGAAGGAAACAATTTCTCGTGAGGGAAAGTGGAAGGAAAAAGGTGCTCGTGAGGGAAAGAGGAAGGAAAGGTTGCAAGGATGAGAGCAAAATTTCCCATAAAAACAAACAAGGAACCACATCTTGGCTATTGTCGCCATCCAAAATGACAGCTAGCTTTTCCATAGTCTTTTCTACTGTAACACCTGAAAATTCATTTACACTTATAATTGATCAGAATTAATGAATTTTAACTACAGGCAGGTGTTACTGGTGTGCGGCATCATTCTATGGATCTTGTGATTGGTGTTTTGGGCCTTATCTTTGATTTAGCCTATTGAATTAACTAGACTCATGGTCTCCTATCGTTGGTTGGTCTCATGAATAGCTATCACGAGTGGGTGTCGCGACCTGGTTCCGTAGAGTACGTTTTAGTTAATTCTATTTACTATTTTGGCTTGGTGGTGGGCCCAAATGTTTGTGAGCATTGTAGCCATATGTAGGGTGGATTGGTTGGCGTAGAGGAGCCATTGGCCACGTTGCATGGATCGGTTGGTGATTGAGTGGTTGGCCATGGGACGTGTTGGTGAGCATGCACTCACCTACCAAGGATGGGCGGCTATATAAGGAAGGGCGAGACATCTCTCACAAGCCACCACCCTCCTCTGTTTTCCCTCCAAAGCGTCAACTATCCTCCTTCGTCTTCCTCTTACACTTCTTCTTCTTCCTTCCTCTTCCTCTCCTTCTTCTTCTTGCCTTCAAACGAGAGAGAGAGAGAGAGAGAGAGAGCGAAAGAGAGAGATAGAGAGTAGTGAGTGAGAGAAAGTGATCAACAGTTGTTTTCCATGCTCATGTTGAGGTGGGGAGCTCTAGGTCAATGCCCTTGTGGTCATGCGAGCTCAAGGTGACTGAGAAGAGCTCCGAAGCACGTGGGGTGGCTAGCAGTGTGTGCAATGGTCATCGGTGGTGGGTGCACAGTTAGCTTCCAAGAGGTGGGCATCCCACCACATTGCTCCATTTTGTACAAAATTGATATGGTTGTGTTCCTTATGATGTTCTATGCATGATGGATCTTGTTTCATAATTTTTGGTTGAGAATTAGTTTCTTTAAAAGTCGTTATTTAATTCTAGTTGATGCTATTCACCCAAACCTTCTTCAATGGATTTCATGAGTTTTCGTGCATGAAATCTTGTGATTTTGGTATCAAATGGAAGCATGTTTGATTTCCTTCATTTTGGTATATTATTTGTTAAGTTTGGTTTTGTGTGGTGTAAGATTGGTCTTTAGGTGGCCATGGATTCCTTTGCATTGCAAGCCGTCTGGCGTGAGGTGCAGGGGAAACCACATGGGTGAGCCTTATGGGCTAGTCCCGTGGGTGCCCTGTGCCAGCGAGTCTCATGGATTTTGGGGCCCAAATTAGACCTCGTTTTTGGTGCTCTGGTGTTTTGACTTTGTGATTTAAATGTTGTAAATGGTGTTTTGGTTTTGTAGATATTCTAGTGAAATATAAATTGTTTTTGAAAATGATTTTCAAAGAAATGTGGTAATATTTTCAAAAGGATTTCTGTGGTTTTCTGGTGTGGTGGACCAAGATATCAGAGGAACGTGTTGCCCAGATCAGGGAATGTGACGTCATTCTCAAGTGGTTAAGCACGTCACCTAGGTTGAGGCTAGAAACCAAAAGACTATAGGCAAGTATATGTCGAACCTTGGAGGTATGATACTCCTAGATTGTCATTCATGAGACTAAGGCTAAGCCAGAGCTTGAGGTTCACGAATTGAGGTGTCGTCCGGATCTAATTGTATGATACTCTGATCACTCTAGGTGCTAAGACTCAGGATACCGTTTGGACTTAGAGGTATGACACTTCGATTAGTCCGAGTACTGTGGCATGGACACTGAGAGAGCGTACCTTGTGAGTGTTTAGCCAGTGTAGGTAGAGCACGTGCCCCATTTTTGGTTGTCCTGAGAGAAGACAGCTTGCCTAGGTGTAGGGTGAGCAGACTTTCTTAGTGTATGGCTAGCCTTAGAGGGTTTTTCAGGCAAAAGGAACCCGTGACAGACTTGCTTCTTGCAGAGTGACTTGTCTATGGTAGTACAGTGTACTTCATTGGATACATGTAGCCAAAGTTGGTTGTTTGATGTCAAGCAACACGACTCAAGGTATGTTTTTGGTGTACTTGTGTAGTTTTCTATATATTTTGACCAGTAGGGGCCAATTTTTAGGTGTTGGTGATTTTGGTGTCTTTTTAAAGAAATAAAATAGTTTTGCATATTGTTTTAAAAGTATGGTTTGATTCTAATCGCAAATTTGATTCTGATTTTGTATGTTTTTCGTGGAGTGTGTGCTGAGTGACTTTCTAGGCACTCACATGTGATTTCCTGTGATTTTCAGTTACAAGTGCAGGTGAGTAGCAATGTAGCTCTAATGCACCTATAGTTGGAGTCATGTAACGATTCATTACAGGTTTTTGGTAGTTTAGATACTTTAATTAAGCTTTAATTATTTTGTAAATTAAGTATTTAATTATGATTGATTTAATTAAGCCAATGAATCTTGAAGGTAACGACATGGGTCATACATCTACGGACAAAAATGTTATGAATTTGAGGATAAACGAAGGCTAACCTTGGGAGAGAGAAGGAGAGAGAGTAAAAAATATGAAGCAATTAATCACCTTGTTATCATCCAGTCAAACATCAAAAAAAATAACAAACATATCATTGACAGCTTTCTTCTCAAGTCCTGAAAGTCTGAGCTATAAATTGTTAAACGAAAATCATTTGAACAAAATTTTAGAAACCTCAAAAGATATAATAAATAACTAAACTAGTTTCCTTTTTTGTAAGAGGTGGAATGCCGACCTAATTAATAGAGACATGCAGAAATAGACGATAATATTTAACGAAAACAACCTATTGAAGGATACAGTTTCTTATATTGATTGTATGTCGGTGCCAAAATAATCAAGACCCATGAACATGAAAGAGATAATTCTCTACCCTCCAAGGGAAGAAATCCACGTGTAGAAACCTACAAAGTAATATAGCTGCTAACAGAAACTTCATTCTTCTACCAGTAATAAAGTAAACCAATCAATTTATTTTTGTGTGAGTGTAGTTACTAACACATTCAATTATGTGTATTAGCTAAAATTGTATTAAAATTTTATGCATTATCTGTTTTATCCTGCTCACTATTTATAATATCAATGTACGGTAGTATTAAGTTGAATCTGAACAGCTATTTGTAAAACAAAAACAAATTGATCATCAAGATTCAAGGCCTTATAGGAAATCAAGAATAGAAAATGTAATATTTGCATACTTGTATGGGACAACCACCAATTAATACTATGGATAGTTCTCGCAGATGAGTCTCGCGGCTTGATACCACGTTTTGATCAGACCAGAGATCCAAAACTGATGTAAATCATGTACCAGGGATGATGTGTAATTTAGATAAACTGGTTGTATGAATATTGGTGATTATGATTAATTTGTATTTAATTCTCCGTAATGTGCTTGTGTCTTTCTCTGGTTCTTGTATTGTATGGTATTTTAACATTTTGCAACCTCTGTGTGTGTCGGGGACTTGAGATGGGAGAAATGTCAAAAGTGCACAATTGAATGCCACATGTGCTCCATACCTTGCACACATTGACTCTCACCATACCCTATCGTCGGTCAATCCACGTTTACTGGCGACTGTCGGCGACGAGCGACAACAAAAAAAGGAGTGAAATAAAAAGAGGAAAGGACTGGTGTTGAGGAAAACCGTAGAAAGAGAGGAAGAGAAACTAGAGGGGAGAGAGAGAAAGAGAGAGAGAGTGTGTGTGTGTGTGAGGAAGAGAGGAGAAAAGAGAGAGGGGCTCGTCGGAAAACATAGTGCTTGTTGGAAAATAGAGAAGGATCGCCGACAAACACAGTACGTGTCCCAACTCCCTTTTCCTCTTCTGATTTTGATCTAGTTAATGTTTAATATGTAGTTTAGATTACCCTTGATGTATGGTAGAGATCCTTGGGTTTTTGGATGAATTGTCAGTAGATTTTCAGTGATTTTCGTGTAGTATTGCTACAGTAACTTTCAATGAGCCTATCAGCTTTGGATTTTTATATCTCTAGTTATAGGAATCAGTTTTCAGTGATTTTTGTCTCAAATGGTAGAATACTTAAGTTTCTACATTTTCAAGTATTTGGTAGGATTTTAGGGTGCTAGTGGTGAGACCGCCTCGAGTTCCCAACTTAGGCGATTTCTGTTCATCCTATTTCTAGGTTTCCAGTGGTCTGTAAAAACCCGACTCGCAGGTTGGCCCTGTGGGTTGGTTCTGGGGGTCAGTACCACAATTTTTGGTCTGGCAGACCCTATTTTCAGTAAACACCTTGTGTTTAATCGCAGTTTGATCCTAAAAATGATTGTGTGTTGAAAATGTTTTGGACAAATGATTTTGGAAAAGAAATACATATGTTTTGAAAATGTTTTTCGTAGTTTCTGAGCTTGAGTCCTAGGGTGGAGTCTCGTGACTGTGGTGATGGTACTACAGGGGTCAGGCATGGAAGACTTGGATTACCTTTAGTACCAGTGCTGGTTGGGTCTAAAGTTTAAGTCTCCAAGTGTTCAAACACCAAGGGGCGTCAATGGACGCACCCTGTGTGTGTGTGATATATGTGATATAATGAGGCTATGGTCGAAGTAGTTGAACTCCTGCACTAGGTGGTTCATCACAGCAGTGCAGTTGGATCGGGGTTGGAGCCCTCGTCAACTGCTTATGCCTAGTCGATCACCTGTAGCCAAGGTGACGTGATGAATTTTTCGCACTATGTGTGTGGTTTTCCTAAGATGGTTTTAGTTGTGGATTTGATTTTTGAGAATGCACAAAATCGTTTGCAAAGGTGCATGTGATTTCAAAGGAAAATGATCATAATTTGAAAAGGTATGGTTTACAAATGAATTTTTGGATAGCTGTGGTTAAGTTTTACGAATCTGGTATTCCTTTCAATCTGATTTTGATGACTATGATTTGTCAATTTCTCGTGGGTTTTTGTCTCAATTTTGGTGAACGCATACTAAGTGATATTGATGTCATTCACGCGTGTTGTTTCACATTTTTGTTTCTAAGTGCAACCGAGAAATGCAGTCTGATCCTGGTGCACATAGTTTGGAGTCATATAGCTGTACACTACGGTTTTTAATAGTGATAGAATATTAAGTTTTATTCTCTTTGTTGATTTTTGTTTTTCTTAGTTAGTTATTATTCAATAAATTACTTGGATAATATTGATACTAATATGTAACGTAGAGAGGTGTTATAGAAAAACTATGGTACAACTACAACAATTCCATTTGTATTTGAAGAAATTTCACAATATAATGAAGTGAGCGATGAATTTGACAAGACATTTTAGATGCTCCAAGATGAATAACAGTATACTTGGTTACCTACTGGTAAAAGGGTGCTAACCTGAAAAGTTCCACTGATAAGCATCTCTCCTTCTGCTACAATTATGGTATTTTCAGTGGAAAATCCTGAGGTTATTTTGTGTGAAAAGTTAAAGAAATTCCTCTTTCAAAAGTAAAGGTACATTTTCTGAAGTAAGATAGTGCTTTCAAATACTTTGCGTTTGAATACTATTGTATGAAGAGTAACTACATCTTTGACGTGATAATCACAAGATCATTTGTGCAGCTCATATTTGTGAAAGCATGATTCATTGGATGCAAATAAAGATGTCAGTGCATACTGAAAATATCTTAATTTTATTGCTAAGGGGTATCGTGTGAACTTACAAGCGTTTGAACTAAGAGTAGGCATAGAGCAGTCATTGCCTCCCAACCATCGTGTAGTAGAAAGTAGCAGTATAAAGTATAACCTAACTGAGCAGTGCATGCTTCCAAGCATAAGCATATTCCAGAAGAGATGGGGTCTAGAGCAGTCATTGTTTTATAATGACCAAACAAGACACCAGTAACACACGTAAGGCATGGCCAACTACCAAACTAGTTAAGTGCGAGGCTGCAAAGAGCAATTTTCAGCACCCAAAATAATGTGATTTGTTTAGTAACAAGATACACACACAAAATTGAGATAGGCTATGATTCAATTGGACTAAGTGAAGGTTTAAGTACGTTAGACACTTTCACCCAATACGTAGTATTAAAGTCTAGAAAGTTTGATTTATTTCCTTTTGTTTGTTTTATATTTGAAAGATAATTTTGAATTAGAGGGGAATGTCGGAAAATAATGGTTTTGGTTTTAATTATCAAATTCAAAATATTTTTTAATATCTTTTAATATATCACTTATTCTATTATTATGTGTTTCCTATTGTGGTGGGAATAATTTTGACCTACTATATGTATTCTCTCTTTTATATAGCTTATGGTTGTGTTTTGAAAAAAATAAGAAAAAAAATCTCTTTTACTTGTTCTTCTTTCTTTTCCCTTTTCTCTAGCATGTATATAACACTACAATATGATTCGAAGATCTCAAAAAAGTTTACATCTTTGGAAATCTTAGTATTGTTTCCTTAGAGAGGAACCAAAAAATCTCTATACATAAGGATGAATTTTTTTTCTTCAAGTTAAGGAATCCATCTCACTTCACCAAATGCTAAAATCATTCTTGTTTCTTCTCTTTGTTATTAATTATTCATTATTTTTGTTCATATCATTTTATATTAAATCATATTATTGTTAATATTTGCCTAAAAAATTCTAACATTCTTAAAGAAGAAAATGAAATCTTGTGATACGTATATAGATTTAGGATTAAACTAAAATCATAATAGGTAATATTTAAGAATAAAGAGATATAGGTGAATAACATGATTTTATTTTACCTACATAGATTTCGGATATCATATGGTTTCAGTAATAAAATATAATAAAGAGAATACAATTTTGATTTGTTTCATGCATAATAAAATATAATAAAGCAATACAATATAACCTTTTGCTTTACATGACTTTGATCTTACGATTTTCTAGGCAAAAAATATAATATATATGATGGATGAGGTGAGATGTTGACAAATCTTTCGGGACTATTAAATGTTTTCTTTTGTTAGATGTAACGTCTGTTTATTAGTGGTGTAAAATGCATATCTAGTAAAAAATATTGTGATGCTACTATTTACTTTTTTCATGGAAAAATATTATAATGATGGATTGCTACAAGGTTATATTGATCCCTTGCTACTGAATAAAATTTTTTAATATTTAATTCATTATTACCATGGACACTCACTTTCTGTTTGATTGAGATATTTCTTCTGTAGTTAATTTACTCGTGCCTTTGAATGATGGATATATTTATTTCCATTATTTCCATTCTTGTTAGTATTGTGAAACTCGTACCATATTTTTAGATTTTAATACTAAAATTCATTCAAAAAAGCCTTGGTGTAAACTATAAAGGGCTTAGATTTTTTTTCTATGTTTCCTACAATGTTGTCACCATGTCAGAGTTGCAAAAGATTGGATTCTTTTACTTCTTAGTTTCTCCTGTAATAAGGATTCTAGGAATAAGCTCTATCTTCTGTTTCTTAATTCTATATCATATTCATGTGGTCCTTGAATGTAACAACCCTCAAGTCGTTATCCCTCAACCTTGCTACAATTTTTTTTATTAATTATACTAACTCTAAAACTAAATCAAACAATAAACAACATAAATAAAAGCACTATTAACTAAAATGAACTGAACTACTCATTTACCGAAAACCCTTGATGTGTGACCGAGTGACTCTTTCTCTATGTACACTAGTAAAAAGTCCTACACCTAACCTATACCTGTGAAAAATAAGAAACAAAACACACATGAGTTACCATTGAAAGGTCATCCAGCACACATCCTGCCTAAATACACACACAAGTCCGGCACCTTTCCTCGATGCTATAACACCATAATAAGACAATACACCATTACCAAGAAGTAGCAAAACCTCGAAAATCATGTCTTTAAAATCCTTTTTTTTTCTTTTTCTTTCAAAACTATATGCAAGTTCTTTCAAAATCCTTTATGCACACTTGAAATGACCACTCTTGCCAAATCAAGTACAAACAAACCTCATAAGCTAATCCCACGCATTCTCTAGTGGACCAGACAACTAGTGATTACTGAATGCTCACAATTGCAAACAATGCACCCACAACAACCATAAAATACAAATCACAGAGCTTTTGCTCTACACAACATGATCCTCTCTAGACCAGAGTAACAACACTAAAGCTACAGAGCCATTGCTCGAAAATCACAATGCCACACAGGTACAACTAGAAACAACACAAGCATTAGCTACAAATAGTCACCAAGGACTCTAATCTCAAGGCGTATTGCACTACCATGGATAGTCCCAACTATCCGTCCAAAATTCCAACCTTTAAGAAGAACCCTCGACAATGTGTTGTGTTGCTCGACGCCAAACAACATTGGTCACACGTAATTGCTGGAGACACCAAACCCAACCCTACTAAACTGCCGTGATGAACTACCTTGTGCAGGAGTCCAACGGCCTCGACTATAGCCTCAATTTATCATCACATCACATAGTATGGGGTGGATTCTACCGAGGCCCCTTGGTGCCTGAGCACCTGAAGAGTCAAACCCTATATCCGACCAGCATCAGTACTAAGGGTAATCTGGGTCTCTCATGCCCTGAGTCCTATAATACCACAACACCATAAGTCTAAGTATTAGTGCCTGAGCTCTGCTGGCTCCTCGCCCTCAGGCTCTGGCGGCACCCACTAGTCTCAGTACCTGGTCTGTACAGTGTATCATGTAGCTACCTAGAAGTTTCATACCCCCTAAGTCTACTATTACAATACCACTAAGACCAAATAGTACCTTAAGTCTTCGACACCTAAGACTAATGGGATGTCAAACCTCCAAACTCAATTAGCACCTTGATCCGCCGACCTCAGCCTTAGCCTCGTGAATGACAACCCAGGAGTGTCATACCTCAAGGATCGGACGAACACTTGCCTCAACCTCTAGTCTCACCATAACAAGAAAATGTTGGAAAACACTTTTCAAAACCTTTGCAAAACACATGCAACTCTTTTTCAAAAGCGTTTTTGGAAAATTGTTTGAAAAGCATTTTAAATGCATGATAGAAAACCGTGCAAAACACTGTACAAAGAAACCACAACGGAAACCATAGACCCTAAACCATCTTTACCAAATCTCTTGAAAACCAGTTTTCAAAATATTCATGTCAATTTAAAATCATTTGAGATCTATTTGAAATCACAAAACCCCAAATAACAACAATACCTTCTAGGAGTCAAAATCCACCCAAAAGACACCACACAGGAACTAAAACAACGATCTCAAAGTTTTATTTAACTTACAAGATCGGACACCAACATGAACCACACCTAAATCCAAACCAACGTCTAATCCTATGATTAGACATTAACACGATAGTCCATCTAAGCCATTTAGGGAAAATACTTAGTATTTCTAAGTCATAGTCTTTTATACTAATTACACCCCAAGTGAAATATTGCTAATTTATTTTAGGTAATCCCTAGAATCATTCTAACGATTATCTTAATCATCTACATGATTAACCTAATAATCAATAGCATTATAATACCCAAAAAAAGCCTAAAAACCACTCAAGAACAGATCTAGGGTCTGATTTGGCAGATTGATTCAAAATCGATCGACCAAACCTAGGCCCTGGTCTGGCACATCGATGTAATTCGTTCGGTCGAACCTAGATTCTAGACTCAAACCAAAGAACCCATTCGGTATACCAAACCCAAAATGGTATACAGAAATCGAGTTTCAGGCTAATTTCTTGAGAGTCATATCGGCATACCAAACCACTGAACCATGGGCTTAGGGCAATCTCATAGCAAGATAAGCGTACCAACCAAAATCGACATGCCGATTTTGTCGATCTCAGAACCTGAAAACAAAATGACCCACATATTCACCCTGTGAATGTGTCTTGAATATTATATTTGTATAAGGGCATTTTTGTCATGGATGATTAGCCACTATAATCCAATGCTCTTATTAGGGTTGGGCTCTTTTGTGAGACAACAGGAGGATTTTGTGTGGAGGCTTTACAAGCCCTAGGGACGGCCATCCCTTTTGTTCCTCCTTCCTCCTCTCTTTGTACTCCACCATTTGAAGTTAGTAAGCAGCCAAGGAGAGACACCTGTGGACGTACCCGAATTTGGGGAACCACGTAAAACCTTTGTTGTTCGTGTGGATTGCGATTTTGGTCTTTGTTCTTCCCTTCTACACGTGCCAAACCCATTGAATCCGTTGTGCTTGGGCCCCTTGCCTGCGCGGCCCTAGCAGATCGCGCCCTGCCCCAGCATCCCACGCTCCGCCCTGCAGCCCGCGCCCCTCCCAGCGCCCGCGACCCTGCCTGCGCGGCTCCCAGCAGCCCGCGCCCCTGCCTGCGCAGCTCC
>JAMKQA010056859.1:0-16484 GCA_024699735.1 Posidonia australis | reverse complement strand
TTTTTCCCGTATTAAATAAAGTAAACGGACTTACTTGTTGGCTACACCACCAACTGCTACCTTGCTCTTCCCACTTCTCTATCCCCGAGAAGTTAGAGCCCTTTGCCTTTGTTGCTTTTACAGAAGTCAGAGTTTTCCCTCTCACAGAGATCGATTACAACAGCGATTACACAATTAAATCTCGTGAGGAGAATGGAAATGAAAACAATAGACAATATTACAAGTATTTCTCAATGGTGTCATTATCAGGCCTTGTATGGGTCCTATTTATAGCCGTAGGATTGCCTCGAGATGTGTCTAATGTCTATAAAACGGTCGTAAACGGCTACTTCAATGGTATGCCGTTTTGGCCTCGGTATGCGAAAAATAATCTTCAATTTGCAATCCACGAGCAAAATGGTATGCCGAAAAATCCATCGGTCTGCCGTTTTCTACTGAATGGTATACCGTTTTATGACGGTATGCCGTTGTTTCACATTGTCTTCATTTTCTCATATGCTCCGGAGTTCCGCTGCTTATGCCATTTTTTACTGAAACGGTATGCCGCTCCATCTACGGTATGCCGTTTTCAGTTCTTCTTTTGATCTTGCGGAGCACCGTTGTTCATACAGTTTTTCACTGAAACGGTATGACGATTCTGACTCCGGTATGTCGTTTCTAATACTTTGAATAAACACTTGTATACAATTTGGAACTATAAAGAAAACACTTAAAATCTTTTTCATCCTTTAATATATATGAAAATATGCACTTATAAGTTATCATCAAAATTAATACATTATTTCTAACACGGACGACCGTGCTCGGGGAGAGGCTGGCTAACAATGCTAGGGGAAATAGGGACGGATGCAAGTCCAACAAAGGTGGCACCAAGATTCATTCATCCGAAGTGAATCTGGGATAGGTCTATCTACACCTCGCCCGAGGACTAGAAATGGGACTTGTCTGTCATAGAGCAAGTCCAACAAAGATGGCACCGAGATTCGTTCGTTCGGAGCGAATCTGGGATGAGAGTATCTAGACCTCGCCCAAAGCCTAGAAGAAATGGAAATGGGACTTGTCTATCATAGAGCAAGTCCAACAAAAATGGCACCAAGATACATCTGCCCGGAGCAAATCTGGGATGGGACTATCTAGACCTCGCCTGAGGCCTAGAAATGGGACTTGTCTGTCATAGAGCAAGTCCAACAAAAATGAGTTGGATTCTGCCTTACCTAGCACAGAAGTCTATGAAGACTCCATTTGTCCAGGCCTAGGCATCAAAACAATATTCTCGATTGTTAGCCAGGTAGACCTCAACACCAAGTCGATAGGTAGAGGAAGGTAGTAGTTTGGATCGGTTAAGCACGCGTTATTGCAATAGCAATTTCCACTTCAATCACGAGCATCCAAACAAGCTGGCAAAAGTGTTCTAATGTACTTATTGTAGCAATCAGATCCAATGAAATGATTAGATTGTTTGAACATGAGTGAATCAAATAGCATAACACGAATATCAGGAGTCTGCATCATCTTTGGATCTTTTAGAGCCTCTGACTTTGGGAAACAATGTATGGCTTGGAGCAGCTCCATAGATCAGCCAGGTTTCTTCCACTTCGGCTTCGTAATTAGCTGAACAACCTTTCCCTTCAATGACGGTGAGATCGTTCGATCGGATGGAGCTAGTAAGCAAGCGTGATAGCTCCTTGGTCATAGCATAAGAGCTCAGGGGGTACTCTTGGAAACAGCTGGCATTGGTCTTTGAGCAAAGAAATCTTGTTGGTAGCCGAATTGCCGCATCACGCGAATAGGATGATACTCAACTCCATCAGTCAACCCTGATAGGATGATAAGCTGTAGGTCAGAAGTACTGAAGAAAGCTTCAAAGTTATGAGTTGTCGAAGGAATGATGCGCCAGGTCACCTTGCCTTTGGTCAAACTCTCCAGTCGCTCATACTCCATGTGAACTGAGGTGAGGGTGCGAGCATGACCACTTTGGCAATAAGATTCAAAGGCTGACCATTGAGGGCGTATGCGCAGCCAACCATATGAGCAGCCAAACATACTTGTACAAAAGCTCCGTAACCATAGAAATGTCGGCATCGTCGCAATAACTAGTCTAGGGCCCAGTAAGTCTCTGCCAGGATAACAGGGGCTAGGTCTATCTGATGGGTTATCACCGTCAAAGCAATTTCTATGACCTCAATGTTCACGACTGTCCGACCATGGCTAAAACCCAGCTCACCCAAGAAGCGGACGAGAAAACCTCTCAGCCATAGTTCATCGCCCAAGGAGGTGCGCATCTCAACAACCTTGTCAAAGTAAGCCAGTTGCAGCATCGAAGATTGTCCATCAGTGCATATAAGTCGATGACCACAATCACCAGTTGACAGGCCAGTCAGTTCACTCAATACTGAAGTGTATCCATCCCATAGCATAAACATAGTAGGCCCAAGAAACTTCGGCAGACAGCATGCCTGATGGACCTCCTCCAAAGTAGGCGTCAATTCAATTCTTCCGAAGCGGAATACATGGTTGTAGGCTTCCAGAACTGAGCAGCAGCACACAAAAAGTATCGGGAGACCTCCACATTTACAATGTCCAAGAACTTTGAGGAGATGCCCCAAGTCCACAACTTGTCGCGATCATTGTCTGTTAATTTCCTGATCCACGTCTGGAGAACATTTGAGCACTGCAACGGTACGACCATCATGGGGAAACCCATGATCAATAGGGGAGCTTTGGTTTCTTCTGATTCAAGTTTGTAGAACACATTTGAAATATTCAGAATGACAAATAATTTTGTTCCACACAACACTATTTTGCAAATAAAAAAGGTACAGCATAAATGGGTTGAGTATCAGAAAGAGCAGTCCAAGGCTAAAAGTGAATGCCAGAATCGAGACCGAACAAGCTGTCGAACGAGCTAACTCGTGTGTATTGCCCCCTGCAAGAGGTCCTGGTTATTGACTTGTCCCGACCAAGTACCAAAATAATGATAGGCATCAAACCCTAACGATCGGGATTGTCTGGTGACGTAGCCGTCATTGAGTACTTAAGGAGACGAATGAGGCAACTGGTATGCCTCAGAGCAGGTTACGGAGGACTCCAACCATTGGAGAAGCTGACATGCCCCTAGTCAAATATCATGTTCTCAGAGTGTGTTGCAGTAGATTCACGCGTGCCTAACCAAAAGACAGCTAACATGCCCCTAGTTAGAGACAGGAGGTTCTTCCATAAGGCAGTTGATATGCCCCTGGTTTGAGTATCCTTTGCTAAATTCTCAACCAAAAGGCAGCTGGCATGCCTTTGGTTCAAGAATGAGGCGGTGCCTTGCAAAGTGGATGAGATGAATGGTCATGAGTTATGCATGAATGAATGATGCTATCTTTTATTATTTTGCTATTTTTGTTGCCCTCAGCTTTTCAAAAGCTTCCAATGCCTGTCATTAGGAAGTAGGGAGTCTCCAACTCACCCAACACTACCTCGACACCCTGGATTGTAGGTGGCGATTCAGAAAGGGTGAGGTAGTAGTTTGGTGGGTTTTGTGGTGGAACAGGCGTCATACCAAACTCCTTAAGGCCCTACACCTACTTTTTTCAATTATCTTTCTTCTTTTACTCTCTCATAGGCTTGTGGTTTCACTCTGCCCCTTGCTTGAAGGTAATGAGTATCTAGGCAGTTGTTGAGGATGCTTTGATGGTGAGTGAGAGGTGGCTAATCCCTTGGGCAGTGGGGACCCTTTTTAGGTACAGGCTTCGACTCCTCTCCATGGTTTGTGATAGAGACAGAGTTACTCCATGCACCTTTTTCTCTTATGGCCAACTTCTGTCTATGCCTTCTACCTTCTCTTTTTATTTTAATTCCCTTATCCATGACATTATTTTTATATTGCTCGCACACTCATTCACATCCTAACATTTTATCTCCCTCTGGAGGTGTAGGTCCTTTGGGGCGTTTGGATTTTTCGCCTTGTTTTCGATGAGTGGTGGCTCCCTCACTTGCTAGGATGTCTATGTAGTATTGACTAAGGAGGAATAGATCCCTTTCCTTAACAGGCGAGCTTATCCAATTTTCATCATCGAGCAAATGATGTTGATGCATATGCTACTAGTGCTTTTATTAATGCGTGCATGCATGAATTTTTTTTTTTTGATGCTTTTGTGTTGAGATGCAATGCATGCGTAACAAGTGTAGAGGAAAAAAAACGTGAGAGTAGGGTGATGCAAAATGCATGAATAAAGAGAATGATGTATGTGGAAATGTGGTAGAAAAGCTTTGTAAGGCAAGGATACGACTCTATGTCACTGGTGATACTTCTTCAGGTAGCATGAGTTGATCGACTCCGACTGCTAAGTGTGGTTCATGTCTTCGAGGATTGCAGCTCCCCTAGAGGATACTCGTTTGACGATGTAGAGGCCGTGCCAGTTGGGTTTGAATTTGCCGCGACAGTCAGGGAGATGGATAGCTCGCAAGACCAAATCTCCTGGCATAAAGCTTCTAGGTTGGACCTTCTAAGGGTAAGATCTCGCCATCCTCCTCTGGTAGCACTGGGCATGGTGTAGGGCCTGTAGTCGGCGCTCATCAATGAGGTTCAATTGGACACAACGATCCTCAACCCATTCCACTTCTCCGAGTTCAGTTTCTCTTAAGATCCTAAGTGACGAAATCTCCACTTCAATGGGTAGGACAACCTCCATGCCATATACTAGGGAATAGGGAGTTGCTCCTGTTAAGGTTCGAATTGATGTTCTGTATGCCCACAATGCATATGGGAGCTTCTCATGCAAGTTTTTGTGCGTCTCAGCACTCTTTTTTTAAGATCTTGATCAGGTTCTTGTTTGTTGACTCCACGACACCGTTCATCTGTGGACGGTACAGGGAAGATCTATGATGTTTGATCTACAGATAATCTTCCACCCTCTGAACTATGAAATTCTTGCCATTGTCTAATATAATGGAGTGTGGGACCCCGTACCGGGCTATGATGTTGTTCCTGATGAACTTTTCTGTGACTACGGCTATGACAGTTTTGTAAGAGGCCACTTCCACCCATTTGGTAAAGTAATCTATGGCCACCAGGATGTAACTGTGACCGTTGGATGACGTCGGATGGATGGCTCTGATGACGTCTATTCCCCAAGTAGAGAAGGGCCATGGTGAAGACATGTTGTGTAGCTGCTGAGGGGGAGCATGTATGAAGTTCCCATGGATTTGGTAGTTGTGGTATTTATGCACGAAACGATAGCAATCTGCTTCCATAGTCGACCAAAAGTAGCCCTGTAACATGATCTTCTTGGCTAACAGTATTCCATTCATGAGGGGGCCACATGTCCCGGTGTGGATTTGAAGCATCAAGGTATCGACCTCCTTCTTGTTTACACATTGCAAAAGCATCTGGTTATATGATCTTTTGTACAAATGCCCTTTTCCCAACACGTATCTTGAGGCTAGGAGAGCCATGGTCTTCTTATCTGCTGCTGATGTGTTGGCTGGGAGATTGCTTGATTCTAGGAAGGCTTCGATGTCATGATACCATGGGAATTTTGTTGACGGGTTGCTTCCTCTATGCTCATGCAATGAACGGGTTGTTCTGCTCGAGTGACTGATACATCGACTATGTGCTCTTTAGGTATTGAAAGTTAGGAGGCAAGGGTTGCAAGTGCATATGCGTAAGAATTTTTAGCTCTACTCATGAAGGAAAAGTGCACTTCTCCGAACTCCTTGATGAGCTGTAGGAGATATTCATGATATGGCATGAGCTTGGGATCTTTAGTTTTCCAGCTACCATTGATCTGGGATATGACTAACATGGTGTCTCCGTGTACTTGTAGCTTTCGTGCGCCATGTTCTAATGCGATTTGCAATCCCATGATGCATGCCTCATACTCGACCTCATTGTTTGTACACTAGAAAGTGAGATTTTGGGAAAAAGGGGTCATTTGTCCCTGTGGTGTCGACAATACTGCACTGATCCCTCTACCCCTCTTGTTAACTGCTCCGTCAAAATATAGATGCCACCGGGACCTGTCTTCTGGCTCCTCAGAATCTGAATCTCCCATGGCGAATACGATGTCTTCATTCGAGAACTGTGTCTACAAAAGGCTCATATTCTGGCAGTGGTAAGTTGGCTAAGTGGTCTGCTACTGCTTGCCCTTTCATTGATTTCTACGTGACAAAAGTAATGTCGTACTAGGATAGCAGTACCAGCCATTTCACACATCATCCCACTAATTCCGGCTTTTGGAACAAATACTTCAAGGGGTCATGTTGGCATAGGAGAAGGATCAGATACGTCGTCATAAAATGTCTAAGGAATTGGGTCGCCCAAAAAAGGGATAGATTGATCTTCTCAATGGGACTGTACCTAGCTTTGCAGTCGTTGAACTTCTTACTCAGGTAATAGATGGCTCTCTCCCTACGTCCTGACTCATCATATTGCCCGAGGACTATGCTAATAAAGTGCTGAGTGGTGGAGAGATATAGCAACAGAGGTCGTGCTGGTGAGGGTGGAACTAAGACAAAAGGCTTTGCAAGGAGCTACTTGATTTTGTCGAAGGCGGCTTAACACTCCTCATTCCAGTGGACCTGCACGTTCTTTCTTAATAGCTTGAAGATGGGCTCACAGATGGGAGTAAGCTGCGCAATGAATCGACTAATATATTACAGACGTCCCAATAGTCCTCTGACTTCTTTCTCTGTAGTGAGGGGAGGCATGTCAATTATGGCTCGAGCTTTAGTCGGATCGACCTCGATTCCCCTCTGGCTGATGATGTAGCCAAGAAGTTTGCCAGATGAGACCCCGAAGACACATTTACTGGGGTTGAGGCGGAGCTTGTACTTGTGCAGGCAGTTGAACAACTCTCTTAGGTAGGCTAGCTGATCTTCGGGCTCTTTCGACTTATCTATCATATTGTCAACATAGATTTCCACTTCTTGGTGCATGAGGTCGTGGAATGATACTGTCATAGCTTTATGATACGTAGCCCCTGCATTCTTGAGTTTGAAAGGCATCACTTTGTAGCATAAGACTCTCCAAGGTGTAATGAATGATGTCTTCTCCATATCTTCTTCTACCATTTTGATCTGATTATAGCTTGAGAATCCATCCATAAATGATAGCATCATATGGTGGGTTGTGTTGTCTACCAGAACATTAATGTAAGGTAGTGGGAAATTGTCATTGGGGCTCGCTTTGTTGAGGTCTCTATAATCGATGCACATACGAACTTGTCTATCTTTCTTCGGCACTAGAACAACGTTTGCAAGCCATTCTGGGTAGAGGACGACCGTGAGGAAATCTACTTCATGCTGCTTCATGATCTCCTCCTTAAGCCTAAGCAGCCACTGGGGTCGCCATCTTCTGAGCTTTTGCTTGACAGGCTTGACATCTGGCTTCAATGGCAGATTGTGTACTGCTACCTCTATGTCCAAGCCGACCATGTCGCTATAACTCCTGGCAAAGATATCTATGTACTCCTTGAAGAAGACGATGAATTCCGCCTTAGCCTGTGGGGTGAGTTTAGCACTGATGCGCAATTCTTTGACATCGTTAATAGTTCCGATGTTTACTAGCTCAGTCTCTTCTTCCACATGGAGGTTCGTGCCTTTCAGATCATTATCATGGTGTGGAAATTCCATCGACGTGTCATCATCTTCATGTGCACCAGTGTTATCTTCCTCTTCATATGCTACGAGCTCGGACGAAATCACTTTCTGAAAAGTAGGGTCCATGGTATTGAAGGTGCAAATCTGCTTTGAGGCTTGACCCTTTCGGTGTGGGAGGAGGGTTACGCTGACTCTTGTATTCCTGTACTGGTGGCAGACGATCTCTGTGGCATCATGCTCTGTATCCTCCTTTGGGTCGCATTCCTCTTGCCTCTCTAAAGCTACTTCTTCACTTATTGTTGATTTTTCTGGGTTTTCTTTGCTATTTACAAGAAGAATTGTTGATTGGCGACTGTCCTGCTGTTGACTGATAAGAGTGATGTTGCTAGCATTCTTCCTTGAGCTTGGCTCAGGATCTTTTTATTTTTTGACCCTCACCTTGCTTAAGGTGAGGTCTATGTTGTTGATACCATCTAGACCTACCTCTTGGCTGTTGAGTGATTAACTCATCTGGTCTAGAGAGAGCTGGCTCTTCTCCATCTTTCAGAACCATGACAGTGGAATGGTCCTGAGTTTCCTGTGGCGAGAAAGTGGCCACTTCAACCATCGCTACTTTGCCTTTCCGGCGCCTCATTTCCTCCATGGTGTCTTCTGCTAACATGGCGAGCTGCTCCTGAAACAGAACCTCCATGTCTTGGAGCATCTCGTCGATCTATGCCTCTACGACCGTTCCCTCATCCTCATCAAAGGTGAGATCCTCGTAATACGCAGACTCCTGGTCGTTGCTCATGCAAGGGTCTGTACTACAGGCCGACAACTAAATCTGGGTAGGCACTATGACTGGAACTATAGCTAGCACTGTGGATGAGGCTGAAACCACTGTCTCTGGAACTGTCACTGTGATGGGAACTAACACAGCTACTGGGGCTACCACGGGGATTGATGCTGTAACTGTAGCTACCGCGACTGTGACTGGTGTTGTGCTTGGTGTGGTAGTTGGAACTGCAACTGCTGTGGTCGACACTGAAACTGCTGTAGTTGGAGTTGGAGTTACTATGGAGGGAATTGTATCTGTTGTGGTTGGAGTTGAAACTGCCGCGGTAAGGATTGAAACTGCTGTAGCAGGGCTTAGAACCGTTGTAGTTGAAGTCGGGACTGCCGTGGTGGGGAGCAAAACTATTGTGGCATTCCCTTCAGAATAGTAATCCTCACTGTCTACCCACTCAACTGTGCTTGACGGTGTGTCATGTTGTAGCACTGCTATGTCTAGACCCTGACTTGGACTGATAATCCCCGCATTAACAAAATTAGTGAAGGCAAGAGGGGAATTCTGCCTCAATTGCTGCACGCGTCGGGAATGTTGCAACTATTCGTAACCAAGTCCTTCTCGCTTTCTCCTCTCCTCCGCGGCAATGGGCTCAATGATCCCCTAACCGTACTTCCCAAGAGGTGTCCCTTTCTCATATCCCTAATGGTGACATATATTCTCAACCATCCTAGAAGGATTGCTACGAACAAGTGGGTAGCTACCACGTTCAAATTCAAGGATGAAGTTAATCGGCTTAAACCGATTAACCTAGAATAGAACATCTGAATGCTTGGGGTCAAAGTGGATAGTCTAGTGAGATAGGGTTGAGATAGTGTCGACCTTCTCCTTTTCAAAGTTTTCAGCCATGATGGTAACGATGTTATCGCTCCAGCTGAACTTGATCGTGCAATGGAGAGTTGACGGGATCACTTGATGCTTGTGGAGCCATGGGCACCCAAGCAGGAGATTGAATGAGGGCTCAAGGTCCACGATGTAGAATTCTACATCAAACTCAGTCGGGTCAATGACGAGTGGGATTACTAACAAGCCCAACGCATCGTGGTGCGTGATGTCGAACGATGTCATTTGCTTCACTGCTGGCATGATATCCTCAGCCTTAAATCTGAGCTTGCTTGTTGTGCGCAAGGGAAAGACATTCACTCTCGCGCCATTATCGACCAAGGTGAGGGGGATGCAGAAGTTCTTGATTCGTACCGTTACGAACAGGTGCTGGTTGTGATTGATCCCTGCCGACGGTAACTCTTGGGAGGTGAAGAAGATGACCTGGGGTGTGGCAATCATGCTTAGCATGGTTTCAAGGGCTATAGGCTCTATGGTGGGGGCTACATGGGCAACCTAGAAAACTTGGAGGAAGGCTTCTCGGTGCTTAGCAGACATGTGGGTCGAGTCCCAGATGGAGATATCGGCCTTGACTTTCTTGAATTGATTAGTGATGTCGGCCATAGGTTTAGCTATAGTGGAAAAAGGCTTGGCCAAGGTTTCTTCGATGGTAGGCTTCATCAGTTGACTTTCTGGCTGTGATGGAGCTACAGTAGGTAGGGTCGACTTAGGCACAGGAGTCGGGGCCTTATACACCTGCCCGAGCACGTGACCACCACGCACATCTCCTTAGCATAGTCATAGGGCACACGATGGGTGTCTTGGGTCAAATTAACGACCAGTTCTGGCCGGGCAAGGGGTAGGCTTGTTGCTGGTAGAACTGGCAGGGGTATAGGCTAGAGAGGTTGCATGGTGGGATGGGCCATCAGGGTGAATGGTGCTGTAGATGGAGGAGGTAGTGCTAGTAGGGTCACTAGTGTGGTTGGTGAGGGTGAGTGAGCTAATAGGGTTACTGGGGTAGCAAGTGAGGGTGATTGTGTTGACAGAACTGCTGGATTCTCCGGTCTGGCAGTGAGTTGGATCATGTTCACTATGGAGCTTGAACCGTCGAGAATGGAGTGATACAGGGACAGTGGGAACGGTGCAGAAGAATCATGGATCAAATTTGAGGGATCCAGCATAGTAAAATTGGACCAGGCAGGAAAGATAGCGTGGACTCCAGAGGTCCTTGGTGTGCCCAGACGACCGTGCACGGGAGAGGCTGGCTAACAATGCTAGGGGAACAGGGATGGATGCAGATGCTTGTGCTAGTGCGGGCGTAGAATTCGCCTACTGGGTGTGGATGACAATAACCTTGCGATTGATCAAGTCTTGAATAGAATTCTGGAGCGAGACACAATTATCCGTCGCATCCCCTGTAGTGCGATGGAAATTGCAGAATAGATCCACTTTGTACCACCCTGGCAACGGATGCGGTGGTGGGTGAATCTCCAGAAACCTCAAGAGCGATTGTACTTTAGGGAGGATGACACTCAGGGGTTCGACCAAAGGCGTGAAATGGTGCTCTAGGCGGCGTGGTAGCACTTGTCCTTGGTACGGTCCTTGCCTTGCCGATACGATGGGGTATATCGGCTCGACGATGGTGGTGATGTGGGAGGTGTCCTATGAGTGGGTGCATAAAGTAACTACTGTTAAGTTGGACATCCAGTGTTGACAGACACTACAGGGAACTCGATGTATGCAACGACGCTTTAGGAGGGTCTCTCCTTTTGTTGGAGTAGTTGTTCATTCCGTTGTTGGTGTTGTTGCTGCTGCTTGCTTTCGAGACGGAAGTGGGAAATGTGGCCTACTTGGCGAATGCAGTGAGTGTGGGGAAACTGCCACTATACAGCAAGCTTTCCACAAGAGCGCCAGCTCGGATCAGCAATGCAAATGTGGTGATAGGTTGTATGATAAGCAAAACCCCTATAGTCGGCTACGCTCCATGGATAACCATCTCGATAGATTCCTCATCTGAGGGTCTATCTCGAACTTGTGAGGCAAGAGCGTGCCATCATCCGACATACTCCCCAAATGGCTCCTGGGGCTTCTGCTTGATGGCAGCAAGGTCCTTGCGTTTAGGGACCAAGTCGAGATTGAAGGAGTACTGCTCCAAGAAAGCCTGGCTGAGGTCGTTCCAAGTCTCGATCCGAGCCATGTTTAGGGAAGTGAACCACTTCAGCGTGGGGCCAGTCAGACGTTTCTAGAAGAGCTGGATTAACAACCTCTCGTCAGCCTGAAGCTGTGCGTGATCTCTGGAGTACATCGTTAGATGAGAGATTGGGCAGCCTTAACCATTGTATTTCTCAAAATCCGGGACTTAGAAATTCGATGGGAGAGTTGCCTCTGGAAAGTAGCAGAGGTCCTAGAATTGGTAAAACTGGAAGTCTCCTCCCTGCACTTGTGAAAGTGCTCTTTCGAGATCGCCCACTGTAATGCCTCAAACCCTGGCACGCTACTTAAACCATAGTATCACAAGAAAAATTACACTAATTACAGAAACATTAAATAACTGTAACTAAGGCTCACCTTCAGGATCTCAATGTGCGGCTAAAAGCTTCGACTCCTGCACCGAGACTCGGCTACACCTGAAAACAAACAAAGCATGTGTGAGTGACACCTAAGTCACCCAATACGCGCCCCAAACACACAAACCACAAAATAATTGAAAAACTATAAAGCTCAAATATTTAAATTTCAAAGCTTGGTTTTCTTTTGAAAATCCTCCTTTCTTTATATTTGAAACAACTTGGGAATTTAATCCCAAATTCATACTCTTTTCAAAAGCTATGTTTTTTTTCTTTTCTCAAAATATTTGGAAACTTATTCCAAAACCACATTCTCTTTCAGAAACACACCTTTGCATTTTTTTTTTAAAACCTTTGGAATTCATTTTCCAAAACATGCCCTTTTTCAATACTTGGGATTTCTTCCCAAAATCACACTTTCAAATTCACATTTCTGACCAGATCCAGCCTAAAACACAATGCTTCTCGGGCTCAAAACAAAATCATAAATACTGGCTGGTAACTGGTTAAAACATCATCATTATTTCATCTCATGATTTTTGGACCATTCATAAGTCCAATCCTGGTTAAACCACATTTCTTTTTCTATTTTTCAAATCACACTCTTTCTTATTCATTTCCACTTTTCATTTATTGATGTTACCTTGATCAGGGGTAACCAGGCACACAAGCAATAGGCGTGGACATCATTTCCCCGACCTCCCTGCACTACCGTGGTGAAATTCCTCGTACCGGATGCCACCGCTCCGGCCAACCAGCCTCAATTTCCTTTTTCATATATGCACGGGGATATGTCTTTGTCTGACACCCCATCAGTGACCCGAATAACTAGATACAACGACCCAGGCTCAGCCTACACCGTCGATGACCCAAACAACTAGGTATCACGACCTAGGCTCAAGCTACACCATCTCAACCTCGGCAACCATAGTCGTGTCTGGCAACTGGTTTCATTGGTGCCTCATACTCCTACCATGTTGTCGACACCAAACCCCATGGTTCCTTAACACATTATTAGTGTTTCATTATTAAAACTCTTTAAGTTTTTCTTTTCAAAACCATTTCCATTTCATTCTTTTCATTGCAGGAATCTATTTCCAAGCAACACCTGACCCTCCACTGGGGTCCCAACTTAATTCATGAAAAACCATGTGCTTTAAAATCACAATTGGGTCTCATACCCAAAAACCACACATAATTAGCCATTTTGTTCATTTATAGTGTCTAAAACCCAAAACCATGCCCAAATCTATTTATTTGGGTTCCACATTCCTCCATGTCATTACATGAGGAAAACATCATTTACATATGCTTAACACACCTTTTAAAACCATTTATCCTTCACTTAAATTCATATTTATGCATATCAGGGTCAGGGCAAAAATGGCAGACCGAAACCAAGTTTGGAATACTAAAATTCCCTAGTTCGGTATATCGAACATTTTCGGTATACCGAAAATCCCTTATTTGGTCGACCGGATGATTTCAGTCTACCGAAACCAGTCATCCTGGCTTAATCTGTAAGGATTTCGACATACCGAATTCGATTCAGCATACCGAAATACCCACAACCAGGGCACTCCCCTATTCCAAGCGGTGAAAATCGCCTAGTGTGGGAGCCTCGATCGGACCTCCCAAACACACACCAAAATTTTCCAATAAATCATGGGGCGTATACCCTTGAGTCTACTTCAAAACCCCTTAATCCATTCCTCAATCCATCAATTATGTGATTCATACGAAAATCACAAAAGGTAAGAGCTTAGTTAAACCTATTGTAGCTTACATCCCAAATCACATTCAATCCCACATATTCTTCATGCTAACCGCATGATATCTATGTTCTCATGCATTACAACTCGTTCTCATCATTTTCCCTATTTTTCTACAATTTCCATGTATTTTCTCATTATTTTCAAGGAAGCAAGAAATGGGAGAAGGGAGGGATCGCGTACCTCTCCGGCGGCCCACGCAACTCCAGAGAGTTCATCCCACCCCAGCGTCGCCTTGGCGAAGCTCTGGTGAACCTTGGCCTTTGGTGGAAGCACCCACACGCTGACCCTCCTCCTCCCAGCTCGCGCGCCGCCTCTCTCTCTCCTCCTCCTTTCCTTTCTCACCACCCTCCTCCTCTGCCCACTCCTGCCTCCCTCTCTTTATCTCTGCCTCCCCCCGCATCGCGCCGGCCATCCATCCCATCGGAGGAGACGGGGAGGCACGAGCCTCCATCGTTGGTGGCATGGATGTGGAAGAAGAGGAAGAAGAAGACGGGGAAGGGGTGGAAGGGTATGGCTCATGAGAGAGAGGAAAAAGAAGGAGAAAAAGAAGGAAAGGAATGGAAGAAAATATGGGCACGCAAACCAAGACGACTGTGCATCCTCAAATCAGACTCCACATTGGTCCCAAATCACAAGAAGGTGCATAGAAAGCCAACCACAAGCTTACACATCCAAGAAATAACAGATTATCCATTAACAAACCATTTATACAATATTGCATTTAATTACATGGTTTACAAGTAAAAATGGATAATCAAGCCCAGATGTCACATCCTACCCCTTTAAAAGAATTTCGTCCTCGAAATTCAGCTCTAATAAAACAAGTAGGGGTACTGTCTCTGGATGTCCACCTCGCGCTCCCAGGTAGCCTCCTCCGTACCATGGTGTTGCAACTGAACTGACACCAATGGAATCACTTTGTTCCTAAGGACTTGCTCCTTTCTGTCCAGTATCTAAACTACATTTTAAACCATAGACCTCTGAACCTAGTTGGGGGTGCTGTGCAGAGGAGTTGTGTTGTGCAGTGACTAGGTGAGGGTGCTGCAGGCAAAGTCGGTCTTGCCATTGCCGATGCCACGAGGAGTTGGGGTGATGGTTGAGGCGGTGCAGTGGGTGTAGTATGACATGCAAGGGGAGGCAACATAGAGACCTCTGAACCCGCAGGGGGAGCAATAGGGGTTGGAACAATACAAAATCCCATGCCCTGAAGCTTTTGAGCAAGCTCATGAAACTGTTGGGTATGGAGGGTATGGGACCCATCAATGGCTGCACTGGTGGTCGAGGACAAAGGCATGGGGGATCCAAGAGGAGGTTGAACTCCAGATTGTCCAACAGAGAGAGATCCTATCAAAGGTGTCACTGTAAACGGCTAGGTGCCAAAAGTAATAGATCTAGCCAGGGGATAAGTCATGGGTGGGGTCTCCGGAATGCGCATGACAACCTCAATGACCGGCTCTGTGGTGGTGCGAGCCTGCCAGTTTCTGGTGATCATCAGGAAATGGCTGTCGGGCGGAGTGATAGAGGTGGAAGAGGTCAATGTCAAAGGAGGGCCAGAGGAGGTAGTCGCCTTCGAAGCTGTAGAAATCAAAGGCTCACCAAGATGCTGGGCCATGGTAGAACAGGAATGAGTGAGAATCGGACTACGATGACAGGACAAAGGCTGGATGCTAGGACGAGCTATCATCGACGTCGACGAGTAGCTTGAGAAAGGATGTTCAAGATCTATCACCAAAGGGGAAACAGAGAACGAGAACTCTTAAGCTCTGGCAGAGGAACTCGCACAACAACCTGGAAAAGAGAAACAAGATTCAAGGAAACTTGATGTGAGTAAGACAAGACACAGATGCAATGTTATTAGGGTGGTATGAATGGCACGCATGCATATTGTAGACACCCCAATTTTCTGATTTTGCAGGATGAAGATGTGGTGGCTGAGCACTAACCCTCATTGGGCCCATTTACTTCATGGAAGCCCACTTGGGCCCAAGTAGGCCCACATAGGCCTATTAATCCCTAATTGAGCTTACTTGGGACCACAAGACTTACTTGGGCCCATTTAACCTTTTTTGAACCCATTTAGCCCCATTTGGGCCCACATAGGACCATTAAGCCCAATTGAGTCCACTTAGGCCCATTAAGCCCAATTGAGCCCATGAAGGCCCACCATGAATAATTTCTCCCTATATTGTTTCAACCCAACACCATATTCTTTTTCCCATCTTCATTTACTGATATTTTTTTCTACCAAAAAACATACAAGTCCCACACCCATTTTCCTCTTTATTGATTTCTCACAATTCAGCCATTGAACCCATTTTCTCCTCACTGATCTCACCAGCCATTCCAACCCAGCTCGAGCTCCATCAGTCCAGCATCTCCTAGGGCATCTAGAGCCGTCGGATGGGTCACCGGAGAAGCTCAGATCGCCGTTCATCTTGTCGGCGAGCAAGGGACAGGGTGGAGAGCGAGGGGGGACAGTCGTTAGAGTTTGTTGGGCTGTTTTGGGACCAGTTGTGGTGCTGGTTTGTTATGATGTTGGTTTCTATTGCAGTCTGTAATGGGTTGTTGCAGCGGATTGTTGGGTTCACCTATATAAAGGGAGGTAGAGGTAGTGAATTGGAGAGGACTGGACTGCACGGGAGAGAGCTGAGAGCAAGGGAGAGAGGAGTAGAGTGCCAGAGTCATCGCAGAGAGCAGTGATAGCCGCTTCTAGAGCTCCGATGAGGTTTCTCCAGCCAGGTACACCCCCTGATCCCTCCTAATTGTTAGTTTCTTAGTCCTCTAGTTCCTCTTCTCTTCTGGATCGTTTCCAAGGGATCCAGGGTGATCCCTTGGCCAACAGAACTCAACCGTGCCCCATCGTCGCCACACTTCGACGACATAGGTTGGGGGGGGGGGGGGGGGGGG
>JAMKQA010056858.1:0-13622 GCA_024699735.1 Posidonia australis | reverse complement strand
TATATATATATATATATATATATATATATATTTACACATATATTTATACACACACACACACACACACACACACACACACACACACACATACATATATATATATAAATCAAAACATAAGACAACTTAATGCAGGATTAGGGCTTGAATCAGCAGACAGAAATGGAATGGTCGACTGAACCTGGGCTCAGGGCACCAAATCAGAAGACTGAAAAACCACTGATCGATCGAAAACCCCTGATTTGGCAGACCAAAAACGTTCGGTGGACCAAACTAGAAATTCTATCAACACCCAAGAATCCCAGAATGGTAGACCGAATAGATTTGGCCGACTGAACCAAGGATGAGGGGACAATCTGCAATAAAAATGGCATACCGAAATAATTCGGCATGCTGAATCAGGCAACTGTAAGGCAACCCGAAACGGGACCCAAAGCCCAATCCTACAAACCACCAAACCAAACCATGCAAACAATATATCGAAATGAAGATCTCAACGAGATCTTCCAAACTAGACAAACAACACCTAGATCGATCAAGCGGATCTCGAGAAAACAATAGAAAACACAAAGGAGGCACTATTCACACCAAACCACAAATATGGCCATGAATGGCCCACAAATGCACAATAAACTCTATAAAATTTACTACAATTACCAACACACTAACATGCACCTATGGTACAAATTTGGAATCAAAATAAAATCTACGAGTTGCGTACCTCCATCAAAGACGTGACGACGGTGGCACGATGGCGACTGCATCCTCCCCTCTCCGACCATCTCTCTCTCTCTCGCAACACTCTCTCCCTCCCGCCTCCCCTCTCTCTTTTCTCCCCCTCTCCCACGCATGGGAGGAGAAGAAGAAGAAGAAGAAGAAAAAGAAGAAGAAGAATAAGAAGCAGAGGAAGGGGGTGGGGGTGGGGCCTGTGGCAGAGAAAGAAAGACAGAAAGGAAAGAGAAAGAAGGGAAGGAAAGAAAGGAAGCCGCAAGCACGAAGCTAGACCATGCGACCTTCCATGTCCACGTGACTCATGCAAACTGAGATCCGCCACGAGAGCACAGAGCGAACCCTCAAAACTCCCACGAGGGCTAGCACAACACCCAAACCACATCATGCCAAAAGGCTAGAAACCCACAATCCAAGCGTCAGACACCACTGAGAACGTGTTCCACAATATGCTCTGGGGCCCCCAAAGCCTAACACACATGAATTTCACCTTAATTATTTGGCCAAAGTACCACTTCTAAAACTTAGGTCGTTACAACATAACCCCCTTAAAGGAATTTCGCCTTTGAAATTCTCTAGGCGAAACACCAAGGATACCAAAATTAGGACATCACTAGAATGACCCAGAACGAAAACACATTGATGCCACCCAAAATCCACCACCAGTAGGAGGAATCTCTGCCTCACGAAGAAATTTCATCCTACTTAGGTCCAGGACGACACCAAGGACTCAGCTCTCCTTTAGTCTGAAAACCACCGAGATCTTGTGTGAAATCCCTTCCGGGCACAAAAATCTCCACCCAGAGGCTCCAAAATAGTGTCTCCCAGAGTCACGAAACATCCAAAGCACCCTCGGAGACACGCAAACCACAGGATTGACCAGGTGCAACCAGCTCGGCTACGCTTTCGCTACGCCACTCTGATGCACAACCTGGTCAACAACAACTGAACTCCACACCTTGTGCTCAGCAACGACTCTCATCACCCTGGAAAACCTCCTCCAATCCGTAGTACAAGAGAAATCTGACTACTGAGACACAACAAAGCTCTTCACGGATCTGGAGTGCACCGACAAACTAACCAACCATGTGCTATCTATCTCTATGAACTGCTTCTTTGATCGACACTCCATCGGATCTAGAGCACAACCTCCACTACGGCCAACACCAAACACGTGGGTGGACAGTTCCTTCCATGATTCTCCCAACTGGCAAGAACCACAAGACACCATGTTGCCTCATCACAATAGGAACTTATCCTAACCCAAAAAGATATTTGGTGGACTCATCACCGCTCGTTGCGACGGCAGCCTTGTAGGTTTAGACGTGAGACCGACAAAACACACTTAAACCACTTATTAAGCGTGAAGCTTACGTCAAAGATACTACAATCTAGATTCTCGTCCACAGCAACCACTGCTTCTAGTGGAACAACCACACCAATGGTAAGGACCACTTGGGAGTCAAACTCAAATGTATCTCCAAACTAAAGCAACTCCCAGTAAGAGTGTCTGAACCAACACGAGCCGTTCCTCCTCCTTGGTAGACTTCTCTAGGGTGCCACTATCCTAAAGATTCTTCTGCTAGATCCTCGAGAATAGTTACACCCAAATCAAGAAATAGCCACCTAGAGGAAAACACGTGGGATCACACCCACCAGCTCGACCAGCGACGCCACCGAATGAGATGGGCAGCCAACTCCACTTGACTCACCCCATCTCTGCCGCAGAGACCCAAAAGAAAACACAGGAGAAAGAAGATCTCCACAAGTCAAATAGCACTATGCCATTCAACCCAAAAACACTGGAGAAAGAAGATCTCCACAAGTCGAAGATTCCTTTTCCTGAATCTTGTGGTTCTCGCTTTTGCACACTTTCGCTTGAGTT
The DNA here is from genome assembly GCA_024699735.1 of Posidonia australis. NCBI lineage: Eukaryota > Viridiplantae > Streptophyta > Magnoliopsida > Alismatales > Posidoniaceae > Posidonia > Posidonia australis. The sequence continues at coordinate 11,011 of JAMKQA010056858.1, read as the reverse complement.
GTTCAGTACTCCATTTGAATTTTTTGTCTCATTATCGCACTTATTTTGGCATGACATCAAACATACATTCTAGATTAGGTAGGTATGCATTTGCATTTGGCGACACAAGCTAGCGAATAGCCTAAGAAAGACCGATTTCTCGGACATATAAGGGTGCCTAACACCTTCTTCATGCGTAATAGGAGTCCTTACCCTTTCTCTAGTCTACCATGACCAATGTGTTGCATCCATTAGATGCAGAGCGTGCACACATTCACCTCGTTTTTCTCACATTTATATGCATTTGATTTTCCTTATCTTCTTGGTTTTAAAAAGATTAAGAGGTGACTCCCTTTTTCCTTATCCTTTTACTTTTGTTTTGGTGTTTTTGAGTCATGTATCCTTCCTTGGATTCACTATCTTCATTGTGACTTTCTCAGTTTCCTCGTGTGCCTTTCATTCCATGAGGAGTTTCTGTTCCGACATGGTCACAATCGCTAAGTGGCTCTAGAAGTAGTGGGTTGTTCTGCTTGTAATAGCTTCATGGTGAAGGAGTGACGTTGTAGCTTTTTGGCCTCTGTTGTTGCCCCTATTCGGCGTACACATGGTAGTTCAGAGGTGGTTGTTGTCGATGCTAGAGCTGCCATTGAACTAGTTGTTGTGGCAGTGGATATTGGCATTGCCCTTGTTGGTATTGTAGCTGGTAGTGCAAGTATTGCCCCTAACATTGGACAAACTGCCCCCTCTATCCTTGTTGAATCGAGACCTGGGTCATGTTGCCTATAACATCTTCAAGTGTGTAGTCAAAGGTCTTCTTCTTGCCCCTTTCTTCATGCTCTAGGAAGTGTAAGTCCTTTTTGTTGCGGAGGACTCTTGTGGCGTGGTCGTATAGCTAGGAGTATGTGGGGAAGTCACCCATCAATAGGCCCATTCTGAGTGCATCAATAGTATTCCATGCGATGACTTTGATGGCTTGATCTTATGCTTCATTCCGAGTCCCTCCATCTACTCGCATAGGTGACGAATTCTTCGTCTAGCTTCATCTTCTCGGTTAGGAGGTCTTCGATTGTGGGCTTGTGTTGGATGTTGTGAACATATTGTTGTAAGAACTTTTCCAACACCATTTTAAAATCACTGAGGTCATATGTTATGAGCATATTGAACCATCTTAGTGCCTTTTCCTTTAGGATCTTGAAGAAGAGGTAGTCTGTGAGCCCATTGTCTTGTTGATAGGGCAGGGCGTCTATGGTGAAGGTACGCAGATAATTCCATGGATTGCTTGTTCCATCATACTTTTGCATTTTAGGTATCTTAAATCTTGGCAACAGAATGAAAGGTGGGAATCTGGAGGTGTCGAAGCTGACCAATGCCTTGGATGTAACTCTTGCCTCTGCTAGTGCGTCTGCGATCATTCTTTTGATGTCGAGGCTTGGAGTGGCTGTCTACTCCTAGCCTTGGTACCCTCAAAACTGTGGGAGACATTGCTATTAAAGAGTACCATATTGCGGAGGGAAGGAGGGTTGAGCCATTGTATAGGATAGGGACTGCATGGTTGGAGGTAGAGTTGTCCCTAGGTAATGATGCGAGTGGTAGCTCTGTAGGGATTGTATGGATTGCTGGGCAGAACGGTAGACTGAGGTTGTAGGTTATTACATGGGAGATTATGTTATTGGGCCATGAATCAGGAAATTGATTGTTGGGCTTGGTGGTATAGTGTAGGTATTTCCCATGTGATGTGTAAATATTAGGCCTTGATAAGAGTTTAGGGGAGAAGGTCCATGGGTATTTAGATGATGGGCAATGGATGGATGGACTGGGTTGGAGGTTCCTTGTAGGTTGGCCAGTGATGGGGCACTCCATGATTGGGAATAGCTTATCCCTCCTCCTTTACTTTGTTCATATGATTGTCCTTTATATGATGTTGGGGTGTTGAGCAGAAACTCCTGCAGGCCCATAAAACTACTCGCTCCACTTGTAGATGTGGAGGCGGTTGACATGTTGGAGTAGCTAGTGTGGGAGTAATATACTTCTGCCATTGATGACTGGTTTCCTCTTTGTTGATCTTCCCTCTCAAAATATTACATGTTCTAACGAAGAATTACAATCTCTAATTTCTATCCTATTACAAGTTCTAATAAAAAATGAATTACAACTCTAATGCAATGAAGCATTGAGAAAATGTTTAAAACGTTGTTTAATAAGTTACATAACGAGCCAGAACTGTCACAGTGTCACTGTAACCTGTATGCAAGCACAAACCACCCTGCAAACAAGGTACCTAGTAAGTTGTCTACCTGATGTCGCCAATGGGGGCAGCATCGGGATTGATCGTTGGTTTAGTAGGCAACAAACAACGACGCTGGTTAGATAGGTGGCTAATGAGCTTGTCCTTTCCAGCAGTCGAGATCTATCCTGGATAAATCAGACGACAAACAAGTTGATTAACAAGCAAGTTTCAGATCAAAATGTGGATTTTACTTGTTGAAATAATTAATTAATGGATTAATTAATCCTACGTTCCCTCAACCTATTGGGTTCCAATGGCAAGGGTAAAGCTTTTCTTCTGGGAAACTAAGGTTACACACTGGGATTTTGACTTCTTCAGGTACCACCCTTAGACCTTTGGGAGGTCTACAAAGGGACCTAGGCTGTGGGTTTGTCTTTCTAAAGAGGGGCCTACAACTCTGGATTCTATCATTAGGGTCGGTCTTAACAATCCACAAAGCAATAAATAAACAAAAAAATAATAAAGTATGAAGTATCTACTAAGGTTTATTATCTACTAAGCAATAATAAAGTATGAAGAGAGGAGTCGATAATAACGCCTCAAGACACCTTAGGTTCTCAATCTAGTAATCGCAACCAAACAGGGTATGGGAGAGCGGCTTGCGTTGGCTCAGTTCGCCCTATTAGATTGTTCTTAACTAGAAAGATGTTTTTCTTAAGGAAATTTTAACTTTATTATAAAACAAATAGTTTCCACCTATCGGTGGACAGAAAACAAACCTAAAAGTCGTTAGAAAAACTAAAATGTACAAGTGGATAGGATATTTATTTATTTTATTTACTTCTATCACTACTGCTGGCCCTAAAAAAAACACAAGTAGTAAAAAACGACAGACCTATAGGGAAAACAATATGTAGTTTCCATCACCTAAAGAACTAGCACCGATATGTGTTGCCCTTTCAAGGAGCGGTAAGATTCGACGCCTCAATGATAGGCAGATGGAAATACATGATCTCTATTTCCTAGAAAAACTGGATAAATGGTCTGGTCGTCATGAAACCCTAACCGTGCGACTTTCCAGACCTAAAATGACACCTAGATTTTGAAATAAATGGAAATAACAGAAAGGAAGGGATACTTACATCGTACGAGGGTTGTCTTAAATTGGTCTTACTGTGATTGCTAATTTTTTGTGGATGTGATTTTGGGGTGTTGATGAAGATGTCGACGTTTCCACTAACGTTGACACCTTTTGTGATCGCCACTTGTCCTTTCATTTTACGGATTGACAAGACACCTTACTGGAGATGGGTTGTGGTTGTGATGTGGATCCTCGGTTCACTAGATCAACGACAAGATGTCGTCTAGCAGCGTCCTCGTACTATGTAATCTTCTTCCCTTTAAAATAAAAAACAAAACAAAGAAATCTGGGTTAGCCTAAGTGTAGTAAGTAGTAACAAGAGTAACAATAAATAACATGAATAATTATAACTAAATACTAATCAGGGGGTTGTCCCTGCATGCATATGCTATGGGTTAGTTAAAGTGCAATTTTATGTAGTGATATGTAATTGAAAAAGATATGGGAACGAATACTCCCTTCACCCTTGTGTGTTGTGGAATGAATGGAGGGAGTGGAGGATTGATGGAGCTCCGGAGGTATGCTTCGGCTTTAGAGGACTAGATCTCTTGTGCATCAGGGTTATCCCATGGGGATTTGATAGAGTGGGGCTAAGGATCAAAGATCTCTCAGGATTTCTCTCCTTTAGGGTTTCAAGGTGGCTCCTTAGCATTTTTGATGTGCCTCCCCTTAAATTCTTGATCTAAGGGGTCTATTTATAGAGTTTAGGGACACCAAATCTCATCAATGATGATTGGGAGATCAAGGGTTAGGATCAAACATGTTTGAAAAGGCAAAAATATCTTTTTAGATCTCGTCGTTGATATGCTTAACGATAGAATCTCTGCATCGGCTGTAGACTCCGTCTTAGCCGGATGCGATGTATTAATACCTGAATGGCAAGGATATCTACCATGCTAGCTAGTCGCCGAGTGTACTAGTGTTGAGAAATCAAAAAGGTAAAAATTTGAAAATTAAGATCTCAAAATATCTTCATACGAATCTATTGACCAATTATGACCAAGTCAATGATTTTAAATTATCTTCGTAAAAAAAAGATTTTAAATAAATTTCTAATCTAATTTAAACTCAAAATGTTAAGTAAATCAAATTTAAAAATTTAAATCTCCCACAATTATGAAAATATTAGTTAAAATCAAGGATACATTAGATTTAAAATAGATTGGCAATTATCCAAATATTCTGGATTTTATCTTTATTTTTAAGCATTATCTTGAATTCAATATAGTTAGAACATTAAAATGTGATAAGTTATAATAAAAATCTCATTGTTGGTAAAATAAAGATAAGTAATCTTAATTATTATGTCATCTAAATTGCAATAATTTTCTGGAATTAATTGATATTTGTACTGATTTATATGATATGCATATATATTTAAGTGTTAGAAAATCATTGAAATTATGGGAAAATCATGATAACATTTATAAATATCTCATATGTCATATTAAGGTCCGAGATAATAAATTATGTGGAGAGAAATACCCAAGATGTTTGTCACTTGTGCTTGAGATGCTAGGACATCTCGTCAACTATATTAGTGACGACAAGTTATGTTGTCCTTTGAAGTGGCGATGAGACACGTTGCCCATCACACTGGCAACATCCTGGTCTTTTATAGTTTACCCCCTATCTTTTATCTTAGTTCACATAGATCTATTAAAAGTCCAAAAATACTTCAGAAATTCCATGAAATCATTAGAAACATCTTTCTTTAAGATCAAATTAATCAAATTTTCCATTAATTTGAGTAAGGCGAGAGTGTCAGCTCTGCCATAGCTAATGACTCATACCAAAAATGTTCAAGGGGTTTGAACTTACCACTAGCTCGAGTGGGTTAACTCTACCACAGCTAACGACCTTGAATCAAGTAAAATCCAAATATTTTTAAAGAAATAATGGAAAATTTGAAAAATATGTTATGTATCCTTAGTCACGTGATCTAAGGCGCCTCAAGGGTTCCTATCCTACATGAACTTTGGGAAATGCAAAAATGAGATATCTACAGTCATCTTTGATGAAATTCGATGAGTATGGGGAGTGTTGCACTGACATTCCACTTGCATCTGTATTGCTTCGTTCGCTCCCTTTTAGCCTCCTCTACCTTCTAGTAGCACTGGAATGGCCCATTGAAGCCCATAGTCTGAGCTTGCAGCCTTGGATGTCGATGGAAACCAACAACGGCGGAGGGAGATGGGTGGAAGCATCTGAGCAACCATAACTTGCATTTAGCACATAGATGTGTTCCCCATTATCCATTCATGCTTATCATGCATCGCATTTGCTGATTGAGTTGCTACATTTCTCCTGGTGCCATGACAAAGCTCGTAGTTCGCTCTGTAAATCCTCCATTGCACCTTGATAGTGCAACTGAGTAGCGCATCTTACCGGTGCAACTAGCCAGCACGAATCAACAGATCCAGAGCAATTCACAGAGCTGAGTACTGTGCTCTTTGGTTCTTCGGTTTGTTCCCTCGCATGTTTTCCTACATTCTTGCACTTGGCATTAGTTATCGCATGATTTTACCTACATTGTGTGAATTTTCCCCGCATTTCGGCATATAGCATCCGTCGATCATTAGGCATTAAGCAATAAGAAAGCATACCTTAGCATTGGCCTCACATGCGACTGATTAGCCAAGACAGGTCCATTTGTCAGGTGTATGGGGGTGCCTAATACCTTTCTCATGCTTAACAAGAGTCCTTACCCTTTCCTTGGCATGCAATGACCTATGTGTCTCATACATTAGGCACAAAGCATCACATTTGCATTCATGCATTGTTTTTATCGTGTTTTCTCACAATTGATTTTCGTCATCACCCGATTCCAAATAGAATAGGTAGCGACTTCCTTTTTCCTTATCCTTTTTGTTATTTTTGCCTTTGCATTTTGGTGTTTTCAAGTTGAATGTGCTTCCTGGGATTCACCTCTTTGCTGTGGCCTTATCAGTCTCGTGCATGCCCGATCGTGCAAGGTTAGTTCGTCGGCATGGTCACAATACCAAAGATAAACATATCATCCACATGAAGACATATGATGACTCTATGTTTATTAGTAAATTTTGTGTGAACACACTTGTCAGCATCACTGACTATGTAGCCATTTAACTTGATCACTTTGTTAAATTTCTCATGCTACATCTTGGAAGCTTGTTTCATTTCATATAGAGATTTGACCAATTTACATAGCTTCCGTTATAGCCTCTTTACTATGAACTCTTTAGGTTGAATCATGTAAATTTTCTACATCAAGTCTCCATTTAAGAATGTAGTTTTTACATCCATTTGATGTATCACTATCTTCTATATTGTAGCCATTGCAATCAATAAATGAATGGTGGAAATACAAGCTATTGGAGAATAGGTATTGAAATAATCGATGTCCTCCTTTAACAACTAGTCTAGTATTGTATTTATCTATTGAACCATTAGCCAACATATTCATCCTGAAGACTCATTTGCAGTCAAGTGGTTTTAAGCCGTCAAGTAGATCCACCAACACTCATGTGTTATTATCCATTATTGAGTCGCTCTCATCTTGGATTGCATCTCGTCAGAATGCAACATCTCTAGACTTCATTGCTTCATTGAAGCTTTATTGTTCACCTTCTATGCTATAAGTGATAAAGTTAGGTTCGAAGGTTTTCTCCTTTCTTGCTCACTTGGTTGCTAGCTCCTCCACCTTAGGTATAACCTCCTTAGTCCTTAATTCTGACTCCTTGTGAGATTCTAGAATCTCATTCTCTCTCATAGAGAGATTTTCAAGAAGATCATGCAACAAGATGCTCTTATATTTGATGAACTTTTCTTTGAAGTACTCTATATCTTGAGCTTCTATGATGGAATTCATTTCCAAATATAGAAACCTTTGAGCATCACTATTCTCAACATATCTCAGAAATACTGCCTTGGTTGTACGAGTTCCCAACTTCTTAATCTTTATGTCTGGTAGCCTAATATAGGCTAAGCACTCCTACACTCTAATAGATCCTAGAAATACAGCCTTGGTTGGATTTCATGCGGTGTTGTCTCCATATTGGAGAAAGGTACTCTATTGAGAATATAGCTTATTGAAAGAATCACTTCTGCCTTTTCATGCAGTGTTGAAGGTAAGGAGGTATTTTATCCTACCTCTGTTGGTGAAGCTTTTAAAATCTCATGTGTTAGAATAGACCAATTTAATAATTTTTGTACTCCTAGAAACTCTCTTAAAGGGCTTTATAATGATCTTCATTTGTGCACAAATATCACTCTTCTCATGTGTATCACCCTTACATTTTGGAATAAGCTCAAGATTGGACATCTTCCCAATTATCTTGTAATGCACATGTCCAAGTCTATAATGTCATAACTCACTTGAGTAATCAACATAGGCCTCTTGCCTTTTGCGCCACAGTTTGGTCACTTATTTACCTTGGATTTGACCAAAGAAATAACATTAACCATAGCAACCTACTTGGCATTCATATCATGCTTTACACTCTGCTTCGCTTCATCCTTGATCCTAAAGAATCGCAACAAATTGTCCATCTTGACTTTTATCTTATTGTGATAAATATCAGTGGCAAATTGGGTTCAACTCGCTAGTAGTTTATTAAAGATGCATCCAACCAGATACCTCTCTGGAAGCTTCATCTTGTCTTTAGCCATCTTCTAGCTAATCTGCAATAAGTCTTTGACTTGTTAAAGCATGGGCTTGTCCTCCTCAAACTTGCAGTCCACTAATTTTGGCCAAAGTCTCATCATACATGTATTACTTCTCTAAGGAATCCCTGATCTCCTTTGTAGTCTATGTCTTAGACTAGGAATTTGCAATCTACTTCTCAAGGTTGTGAAAGATTAGACCCTTCTCGAGGTTGTGGTAGAATTGATACTCTCATTTAACTCAAACTTACCACAGGTTTATTAAACTTTATTTAATGCAAGTTTATTTGCTTGTGGTAGAGTTAATACTCTTGTTGAACTCAAATTAGTGGTAGATTTGAGTATTTTAACTACAAAATAGTATTTTATCATTTTATGGAAATTTTGAGGTTATGCTCTTTAGATTAATAAGCGAATATTGTAGAAACTAGGGAAAAATTGCAAAAAAACCAATTGTAGCTTATCAAAGTGGCACTAGCTTTTGGATTAATGTGTAAATTTTGAATAAACTAAGGAAAAATATCAAAAAACATAGTTTTCATTCATAAGAGTGCTGACAATATTAGTCGCTACTGTGACAAGCGACAACACTAGTTGCCTCTATGATTGGCAACAAACTTAGTTGCCACTAAGACAGGCAACAACCTTCATGTAGTGTTTTCCCTATACTTTTAAGATGTCCCAGGTTCTAAAATATTATATAATCTTTTCTAAAGCATTTTAATATATATTTTGAAATAATTATTATTTATATTAATTCTATAATATCCTAATGAAAGAAAGAGAACAAACTAATATATTAATTTGGAAAATCCTATAAAAATCTAAAAGCAGTTAGTTCTACATATTATCTTAAATTAATTTCTAGAATGATATGGTGAAATAAAATCGAGATAATAGATTTAGATACTAATTTTAAAGACATAATCCTTTAAAATAATAACTATAGTCTTTTAAGAATTGCAACTAATTGAAGAAAATTCTAGAAAGTTGATGATGTCTATTTTAAAATAACATATTTTTATGTTGGTCAAAAATTGAAATTTTAAGTTAGTTATTACATTTTTATACGCTATAGCTATATTTAATTTAAAATAATATCAAAAAATGAAGATAATCCAAAATATCTAAGTAGTTATGAATTTACACCAATTCCAAAATGTCCATCAAACCAATTAACCTTCCCAACGAAATTAAAGAGGACATTTATTTTTAATTTAGTTTACTTAATAAGTAAGCTTGTGTTTAAATTACAAATCCATTATAAATACGTTTTTGTTGCGGGAAAAATTTTAAAAATGACTATGAAGACTTAATTGATTTTTAAGTTTGTCAAAAATTGGTTTGGAAATTAAATTCTTTCAAAATGGGAGTTTAAGCACTACAAGAAAAAATAGATTTTGCGAGGACAAAAAGCGAGGACTTAGCGAGGAATTGTCCTCGCAATACTATAACGAGGACATATAGTGACGATTTTGCGAGGAAATTACCTCACAATAATATAACGAGTTTTTTGCGAGGATTTTTTGTCGCAATGTCCTCGCTTTTCATTTAGCAAGTACATAGCGAGGAAATGTCTTCGTTAAAGTCCTCACTAATTTTGGTATAAAACACCCTGACGCGGGACATTTTGCCCCTTCCTATCTTAACCTAAATTCAGTCTGCAGGCTCTCCTCCGCCTCTCCTACTCGTCCATCGCTCGTCCTCCTCCGCCTTCTCGACGGTGCGTCGTCTCGCCAGATTCATCGACATTGCGTCCTCTCGTCGTCGTCGTCCTCCTCTGCCTTCTTGACGGTGCAACCTCTCGTTAGATTTGTCGACCTCCTGTTGCCTGTCGCCGGAGATAGCCTCTCGCCACCAAAGTGCTCCGACGTTCTCTCGCCGGAGATAGCCTCTACCTGTCATCGACATTCTCAGGAAGAAGCAGCTGCCAGATTTTTTGCTATTGTTGGTTGGTTCGTTTAGTTTCTGTGTAGTCCACATATACCGAAGGTTGGTTAGATTTTCCTGATTGGATTTGTGACATGCTCAAATTCCGAGTTATCTCGTAGATGTAGGAGTGTACTGATTTGTCTTAAAATTTACCAAATTAAATATAAACTCATTGAATAATAATAATAGAAGGAAGATTTTTAACTATTCTGCCATGTCGACATTTCAATTATCCATTCACCATCTTCATTTATCAATTCACTGGTAGAATGCACAATGTTGGACCTAATAAATAAGTTAGGATTTGGAGGTTACATCTATTTGTTGACGATGATAATGATGGTTGCCAAGTTTTCTACCCTAGTCCCCTTTTGACTTACTTAGGTAGGTTAGTCTTTTGATTAAGACATGCCTAACTCTAAATAGAAGTTGTGAATCAAGCACGGTACTGTGTTGTTTTCTTCTTCTCAACAACGAACATGACTAGGCCTTTCTTGTTCTGTTGTTTGACTATAAGTTGTGACTGTTGAATTACAAATGAATAAAATGAGTAGGAGTGGACACTTAAGTGGAAACCCTTACACATTGTTGTTATGAAGAATGTCTGTCTTGGATCTTATATATTTTTTATATTTTTATAACTTGTCACCTTGCTTCAGTCAGTCTAGCACCTCACCTTGTGCAGATTGTAGGGTTGTCGCCTTGTTATCATGGAATTTTAAATGGTGTACAATGCAGAAAAATGCAATTTTGACATAATAAGAAAATCAGTTTACTTTAGGACTTCTATTATATGCATTTGGCCATTTTCTTCATTGGGGAACACAATTTACTTCGACATGTGATCATCCATCTGAATCAAACTTGCTCTTATGCAGACATCAAGGCCTGCTTACAATCAGATCCTGGTGAAGAAGCCTGGTAAGAATGACTTCTTTCCCTTCGAATAAATTGGAAAAGGCACATCTGGTCAGCATTATTCATTTTCTATTGCTGCTTACATTTCTTCAGCTTGTTCCTGTCGTTGTGGGCTTTATCTTTAGGCTTTCTTTGTTTGTATATTTCATGTCTGCCTCCAATAATTTTCA
>JAMKQA010056857.1:0-22099 GCA_024699735.1 Posidonia australis | reverse complement strand
TTCATGGGTGAAATCATGGAAGACCGATTTTATCGGGCGTGCGAGGGTGCCTAACACCTTCCTCGTGCGTAATAGGGATCCTTACCCGCATTTTGGTTATTTCGTAGACTTGTCTTTGTTGTTTTTTGCATGATTTTTCATATTATAGTTTTCCTTGTCTTCCATAATAGATTAGGTGGCGACTCCTTTTGTTTTGCTTTTTTCAACGTGATTTTGTCGACCGATTTCGCATTATTTTGCGGAATCTCCTTGTCGACATGGTTACAGACGCTTTCCAAAGATTTCACGATTTTCCTCATCGCCTAAGAGTGTACAGTAAAGCGACATTCACAATGCCTACAATCGACCCTTGGATTAACTTTTCCCCTTGATTTCATTTCTTTGCTTTGATTTGACATGTTTTTAGTTATCTTCATGCATGAGCATATAGAATAAGCAAGCATACATTTAGCAGACCATTGACAGTAGGAAACCTAGAAAGACCGAGTTTTCTCGGGCGCATGGGGGTGCCTAACCCCTTCCCCATGCGTAACCAGAATCCTTACCCTTACTCTGACCCGCATTCATCTTGCATTATCCATTAGGCACGAATCACACATACATCTTTGCATCTTGTTTGCTTTTTGCGGCGCATTGTCCTCCACCACTGATCTCCACACTGATCTGCAACGCCCTTGAGCTGGAAAGCCACGATCCAGACCCACTTCTCTACTGGACACACGATCCCCTCAAGGATCTTCTCCACTTCTAGGAACCAAGCTTCACACTCCTTTGGTGTGCCGCACCCATTCGGGAACTCATCCCACGAGATCATCAACAGGTCCACATTCGGGAACTTGGTGCGGCGCACTGTCCTCCACCACTGATCTGCAACGCCCTTGAGCTGGAAAGCCACGATCCAGACCCACTTCTCTACTGGACATACGATCCCCTCAAGGTTCTTCTCCACTTCTAGGAACCAAGCTTCACACTCCTTTGGTGTGCCGCACCCATCAAAAGTCAGTGCGCCAAGCTGGTGGAACTACTTGATCCACGGGTCTCCCTTCGCCTCATCCTTGCTACTGCTACTAAAGGACTGGGCCAAACCCCACATCATCTCGCCAAATTCCCGTCTCATCCCCCTCCATGCACTACCCTCTCCCATCTCGGAGTCGGGTACAGGGGTCTTGCCATGACTATGGCCTCGGCGAGACATCTTCCTGCTAGCACCACAAAACACAACAATCCAAAATTTCAAGTGCACGACCATCTATTATGTAGTCCTAGGGAGCCACTAGACCGGACATCACCAAGCCAGTGCACTAAGTGTAACCTTAGCTCAGATACCACTCTGTAACGCCCTGATCCCAGGTACGCTACCAAAATACAGTATCAAGCATAATTACACTAATTACAGAAAACATCAAATAACTGTAACTAAGGCTCACCTTCAGGATCACAATGTGCGGCTAGAAGCTCCAACTCCTGCAACGGAACTCGACTACACGCGGTCTGCCTCTGAAAACCAAATAAACATACATGAGTGACATCTAAGTCACTTAGTACGCGCCCCAAACACAAAAGCCACAAAAATCTCAGCAAAACCATAAAAACTCATTTCTTTTTTTCTCAAAACTTGGCTTTCTTTTCTTTTTTTGAAAATCCTCTTTTCTTTTACTGGAAAATCATTTTAGGAATTCAATCGCAAATTCATGCTTTTTCAAAAGCCATGTTTTCTTTTCTTTCCTCAAAACATTTGGAAATTCATTCCAAAACCACTTTTTCTTTCAAAACCACACCTTTGCATTTTCTTTTAAATCTTTTGGATTTAATTTTCCAAAACATATCTTTCAACACTTGGGATCTCTTCCCAAAATCACGTCTTCAAAACCACATCTCTGACCAGATCTAGCCTAAAACACAGTGCCGCATGGGCTCAAAACCAAATCATAAATACAGGCTGGCAACTGGTAAAACATCATCATTATTTCATTTCAGGATCTTTAGGGCTATTTCATCAGTCTAATCCTGACCAAATTACATTTCTTTTCCATTATTCATTTCCACTTTCCTTTACTGATGTTACCTTGATCAGGGATAACGAGGCATACAAGTAGTAGGTGAGGACATCCTTCCCATGCCTTCCTGCACTGCCGCGGTGAGATTCCCAAAGCGGGCTGTCATCATCTCAGCCAACTGGTCTCAATTTCATTTCTCATATGTGCATGGGGATACATCTCTGTCTGACGCCCCAGTCGGTGACCCGAACAACTAGGTATGAAAACTCAGGCTCAGACTACACCACTATGAGCTCGACAACCACATTATTAGTGTTCCATTTCAAAACTCTTTGAATTTCCTTTTAAAACCATTTCCATTTCATTACATTCTTTTCGTTGCAGGACTCTGTCTCCTTGCAACACTCAACCCTCCACTAGGGTCCCAACTCAAATCATGAAAATCAGGCTTTACAATGGTAAATTGGGTCTCATGCCCAAAACCACATAAAACCATCTTTTTTTTTCCCATTCATTTAAAACCACATCAATACATATCATGTTCAGGGCAAAATCGGCAAACCGAATGTCCAGATAGGTATACCAAAGATCCCTGGTTCGATATACCGAATATTTTCAGTATACCGAAAACCCCTAAATCGGTCGATCGGGTATTTTTGGTATGCCGATATTAGATATCTGGCTAAATTGACAGAGATTCGGTATGCCGAATCCAATTCGACATGTCGAATCGCCCGAAACCGGGGAACCTTCCCTGTTCCGAATGGCGAAAAATGGCCCAAGGTGGGAGTCTCGATCAGACCCCCCAAACATCCAACATAAATTACAAGTAAATCACAAGGTGTAGACCCTTGAGTCAACTTCAAAACTCCACAAACCATTCATGATTTCATGCACCACATAGTTCATACGAAAATCATAAGGGGAAGGAGCTTAAGAACGGCTACTGTAGCATTCAACCCCAAAATGCATTCCCCCCCTCCTAAATATCAATCCTATCCACATGATATCTATATTCTCATGCTATACAACACATTTCTACTCATTTCATGATTTTTCCACATTTTTTCATGCCATTAACCTACTGTTAACAAAACACACAATGGAGGGAGGAAAAGGGATCGCGTACCTGGCTCAGCCCTCCAGCGACCCTTACCACACTCCAGCAAGCCTCCTCGCACCTCGACGAAGCCTCCTCGAGCCGGTGGAACACAACGAGCGGCTCACACCTCCTCCTCGGTTGTGCCCGCTCCTCTTTCTCTTCTCCTCTCTCAGTCACCTTCACCTCTCTCGCACGCCTTAGCCTCCCTTTATCCTCTTTCCCACTCGCGTCGCGCCGGCCGTCCATCGAGTCGGAAGAGACGACGAGGCACGGACTAGCATCGTTGATGGCACGGGTCGGAGAAGGGAAGGAAGGAGACGGAAAAGGTGCGGGCTCGTTAGGGGAAAGGAAAAGAAAGGAGAAAAAGAAGGAAAAGAAAGGAAGAAAAGACAGACACACGAACCAAGGTGACTGTGCATCCTCAAACAGGACTCCATATTGATCTAGGCCACAAACATTTGCACAGAAAGCCAACCACAAGCTCACACAACCCAAATCAATAGATTATACATTAATAAGCCATTTAAGCAATATTACAATTAATTACATGGTTTACAGTTAAAAATGGATAATCAGGCCTAAATGTCACACACGAGGACCCACACTACTCTGTTTAGGAGCCTGAGAGCTTGCATCACTCTTGATAGGAGCATGGGAACCCATGCCACCCTCTCCAAAGGCACTAGAACCTATGCCACTGTCGTCAAGGGCTCAAGAGCCCATGCCAACCCTAGAAGCAAGGGAATCCAAACCAATGTGTCTTGGAGCCAGACTGCGAACGAAAAAGTTGAAATAAATCAAAACAATAATATGGCAAGTAGAATAATTCACAACAAAGACCAAAAATAGTCAAAATGGACAAGAAGTATTAGAAATTCTACAAGTAGGCACAAAAGAAGCAAACGCAGTACAAGGCTATCAATGTTTACATGTCTCTATACACAATTACATTTATCTTGTCTAAAAAGGCAACTTCACTCAACAGAGATTCATGGTACGAATAGGCAAAACACATCTTGAGCTAGGATAGCCAAGTATCAAGCCTTGAAAGCACAGTAAACATCAAAATATAGCAGATTATCCAACAGGATGCATGAATTGCAAAAATCCAAGCATTGAGGTCAAAACAACCATTCAAATTGCGAAGCACATTTGAATTCAGAAAGAAGATTCAGTATCCAAGCATGACAAGACAAAGCATGGGCCCAAGTAAGGATGAAAAACCAAATTTAGCTATGGTTTCACAAAGCCTTATTCTGGTTAAACCAAATCAAAGCTCAAGCACTCAAGGACAGGTGTTCTAAGGTGTATTTACAACAATTCTGACCTAGCGACATGAGAAATCATTCTATCTTGCTCAGGTCACTCAAAAACCACGAAACCATTCCATTCGCAGTAGGTTCAAGCAGAGAACATCTAGAAACACAAATTTCCAAGTTAAATCTCTAAAGTTCCAGTTTCACCAAACCAAGCATGAACTTAGTTGTTCAAGCCCACCACAACAATTATGGGAATAAATGGAAATTCACCATATATATTCCAAGCAGTTAATCACAATAGAACATGGTATTGCAAAGCAAAGCAGGAAATCCAGAACTTTCTCCTCAGCTAGGTTAATCAAAAGACAGATTTTCAAGCACTACAAAACTAGTTTTCTAACACTTGGCAAGCAACACATGGACAAACAAGTCAAAACATCCATTCTAGTAGTGAAACATTACAGAAACTGAATATTCTAACACAATAGAGCTTGGCATTTTATCAGGCATACTACTATAGTAAGAGCATAGTGATGAACCAGAGCTCGAACCATTGGGATGCAGCATCCAGGCCACTCACCGACCTAACCTCCGCCGTTCGACTACCCACAGGCCCGACCTCGAGCACAATAGAGCTTGGCATCGGGCACCACGAGCACAGTTCAACCCAGCTCCGGCTAGCACAGAATGCCAGTAGGACCTCTAGCCAGCCATCGGACTCCGGCGACCCGTGGTCAGCTGCTGGCACCCCTGCTGGTCGTTCCCTCAGGCCCCTCGACACACGCGTGTCGACGGACCAGCGTGTCACTCCGGCCACCGCCGACCAAGCAGCCGCCGACGATAGCCCAGACGGAGCAGAGGATGTCGAGCCAGAGGAGAAGGAAAAGGATACATATGGAAATACAAGCAAAGAGAAGGGGAAAGGGCTTACCATATTCTGGCCATCCACCATCGCCCGTGCAAGCCCCAGTTAGCTCTCAGTCCACGCCCACTGCGAACGCTCGATCAAGCTGCCTCCTCGCGCCGCCACCTTAAGCCAGAGCTCGCCGTCGCAAGCTCCACCGAGCCCTAGCGTCGTCGACAGAGAGGGAGAGGGAGTTGCAGTTGTCGGGCAAAGAAGAGAACTGACGAAGAAGTTGAAGAGACGGGCATGAGTTTGAATGAAAAAGAAATGGAAAAGTTGCATCAGGGCCCCTCGAGTTTCATTTAAATTGACAAAAATAAAAAATGCCCATTGAGAGGGCAGAAATTGATCATGGAGCTCAAGCATAGTTTCAAATAACCCCAGCATTCCAAGACGAATCTCACCAGAATCACCTCTAGGGGTTAAAACGCAATTTACCCAGTAAAATTGCGTTCAACCCCTGCATGGACGAAGCACGTCGAAATACATGATTCGACTCGAAAATTTGTCATCACCCCTCCATTGTAGATGGAATTATCAGATTGGCACGACAAAGCAATGATACTACAGTTTGGCCCAAATTCTATGAAAATTACCCTCAGGCCCCTAACTATTGTGAAAAGTACAAAATACACCATAAACAAGACAATAAGCCTACCTCATTACCCTAGCAATACAGAAGAATAAGCTCAACAAAGAGGGGAGCCTTCAATGACAATTAGAGGTAATCTTAGGGAAAATTACAATAATGCTCCTATATTCCTATACAATTGTGCATAGGCCCCTAGATGCCACAAAATGAAACATGAAGCCTTGGGCATCTTCTTCAGAAACTTTGAGGCTCATTTCCCATGCCATGCTGTGTGGCTAGCATTTGGAGCTTTCTAGTGGGGAAAATTGCAGTTATGCCCCCACTCTTTTATAAAACTATAGAAAGTCCCTTCAGCATACTATGCACCCACAATCACGTCTAGATCACCTGCAGAATTCAGTACCCAAGCAATATTGAGATTCAAAGTAGAATGCAGTTGATTCAGCCATCCATCTTTTCGATTTCGCTTCAAACGGGTGAAATCATTACTTTTCTGGACTTTTGTTTTGGACGATCGGAAACCAGATATCTTTTCTTCGTTTTTGGCCGGTAAGTTCGATATCTTGTCATTTTTTCCCTTTTGGCCAGTAAGTCCGATATCTTACAACTTCTATATCCTTTTGTCTGATAAGTCTGATACCACCTTTTGTTGACCAATAAGTATGATATCTTACCACTTTCTGTTGGTCGATAAGTTCAATATCTTATTACTTTTGTAATGCCCCTCATTTTCACATAATAATTTAAACAAATTAAATTACAGGAAAATAAAAGCTAACAGAAAAATATCATCTATCGAAACCTGTGCGTGCAGTTAGGAGACTCCAGACTATATGTACTACGCTAACCCTCTACATGCCTGCACCTGCAAAACAAAAACACGAGAAAAATGCATGAGTGACAGGAGTCAACCAGTACACACTCCATGAAAACCGCAGAAAGCAAATCATAATTACTTTTCTATTAAAAATTCATTTCGCAAACCTTTTTCTCAAAACCTCACAAACGAAGCCCACATTGGTCAGAACCACAACTGGGGGCTCTACTAGTCCAAAACCACAAGCCAAGGCCCTCAATGGCCCGAAGCACACATAGTGAGTCGGGAAGCCCGACGCCAGGTGTGACCATGCTAGTGGAATCCTGCACTGTGAGTGGAAGCACACGAGAAGTCCCAATACGGTCACGGCAAAGATGGTGAATCCAGAGAAAAAGACTGGACTCAGAAACACCAAAGAAAGATAAGAAAAGGAGTCGCCACCTAGTCTTTTAATGGAAAGCTAAGGAAAACCAAACACAAAGGAAAAACAAGGTGAAGAAAACTTACGCATGCTTCGTGCCTAATGGATGTAGTACACAAATCAATGTGGGCCAGAGAAAGGGTAAGGACTCTTGTTATGCATGGGGAAAGGGTTAGGCACCCCCATGTGCCCGAAGAAATTGGTCTTTCTAGGTTTCCTGCTTACTAATGGTCTATTGTGTATATACTTGCCTATTCTGAATGCACATGCTTAAAATGACTGTGAAAGCATACTAAATCAAAGAGAAGAAATGAACAAAAGAAAAAAGAAAAGATAATCCGAGGGACAATGTAGGCATTGAAAATGCCGCTTTACTGTACGCCTGTGGGCGATGAGGAAAATCATGAAAATCAAGAATACTCGGAAAGCATCAAGCAAAACAGCGGAAACTCGAAGAAATCCGAGAAAATCAAATTGGAGAAAATAATCCTCATTCATGTCAATGTCGGCATTGTCAAGCCTGTTAATGTATGCCCTCGGGCGATGGAAAACTAAATCAAATCAAAATTGTGAAAGTCGAAAGAAATCCGGGAAACGATGGGAAACCAAGTCTGAAATGAGTTGAAAATGTGTGCATGATGCAAGGTAGATGACATGAGAAAATATGCATGAAAAATAGCAACAAAATGCATGTGTGAGTGTAAAAATGTAAATTGAAGGGGTTTTTGTGCAAAATTCACAAATCTTGAATGGAAACTGAAATTCTGAGGCTAAATCATCAAAAATACATTGGAAAACACATTTTATGTAATTTTGAAGATATCTAGGGTCAAATGTGCAAAACTATGCATTTTTGGTCAAATTCAAGATCCCTAGGGGTCAATATGCAATTTTGCCAGTAAAACATGTATTTAATGCAATTCTGAAGAAATTCAGTGTTAAATGTGCAAGAAAAAGAGTTCATGTTTGAAAACAAAAATTTTCAAGGGCTGATATGCAAATTCATCCTAGAAAACATGCATTCAGTGAGAAATCAGTAAAATTCAAGGGCTAAAATGCAATTTTGAACACATTTGAGTATATATTTAAATTCCTAGGGCATAATTTGCAATTTACAAGAAAATTATGCATGCAGAACAGTTTTAGTAAAGCTCTGGGTTTTAAATGCAAAAATGCGAGACTTAAATGCATGAAAAGAAACTCAGAAGGTTTATATCAAATTTCAAAGCATGGAAAACTTTAACAAGAATGTACAGGGGTCACACTGTAATATTTCAAGACAAATATTATTAAAATGATTTAAAATCTATTGCAAGGACCTAAATGTAAGAAAAAGGACCTATTTGTAAGAAAAGAGGCACCTCAGTGCAATAAAAGAAAAGCTTAGAAGTTTATTCAAAAGAAAACTTTATTTTCTATTTTTTTTAAAGGAAAAACGAAACGATGGCCGCCGGCGACGGAACTCTACCGTCGACGACCACCTGGGACGCCCTTTCGAGGCATTTCGAGGCCTGATAGTGCATCAGGCCCCACTGGAAGCAAGAAGAGAAGGAGGGGAGGAGATCCAATGGTTTGGATTCGACGCTCAACGGTTGGAGTTGGCCTCCCACCTCCTTTACCGTCGATGCAACTCCGGCGACGACACTGAGGAAGAAGGTGGCTCTAGAGGCTACTACGTGGCTATCCAGGGCTCCAGGTAGCATGGGAACATGGAGAGGAACATTTCCTTTCCTTTAGAGGCAAGAATCGGGCCATTCCTCTCATTCTCTGGTCTTGCTTGCCATCGACGTTGTCCTCTCTAGTGAGCTCGGCTGTGGGGGCGACCCAGTGCATGAAATAGGGTTTTGATGGCTCCAGAGTGCAGGGGGCGTGTCGTGGAAGGTTCTTGGATGCTTGAAGAGAAGCGGCAGCGCTGGAGTCGACGGTTCAAGCTTCACTATTCATCTTCTTCTTCGACGACAGTGATGGGTCGTGATTCGGCTCCTGGATGCTAGCTGGGCTTGTTCCACGGCGTCCCGAAGATCGGAGAAGTAGGAGGATCGTGGGGGAAGGATCGAGCACATTGAGGCACGAATCGATCACTGGATTCGTGCCCTCACCTTGGTCACTGGGAAACGTCTCTGGTGACCCCTAAAACGCTGATTCCAACCAAGGAAACCCTCGGCACTACTGGAATTGACTGAGGAAGGAAGAAGGAAACCTAGGAGATTATTTCAGAAGGAAATTGAGGTCAGTAGAGGGCATACATACGAGGATAGTGGAGATGATGGTCGGAGGTCGCCGAAGCTTGCCGGAGGTGGCCTGAAACTAGGATTTTTCCCCTCCCCGAGCTTCCTCTTTGCTCCTAGAACTCTCTGGTTGCTCTGGTTGAGAGAAAATAGCTTGGTGGCTCTCCTCTCAATTCCAACAAACTTTTTCTCTTGCAAATAGGGGGTATTTATAGACTTGCAATGACTAGGTAGGTTGTTATGGTTAGAGTGGGAAGTGGTTAAGGTAGTTAAGGTGAAGTGGGAAGTGATAAAGGTAGTTAAGGTGAAGTGGGAAGTTGTTATAGGTTGTTAGGGTTTGAGATTAGGGTTTAGGTTTTGACTTAGGATTTAGGGTTTGATTTGAATTAATTTTAGGATTTTGAATCAATTCTAGGGTTTTGATTAATTCTAGAGTTTTGAATTATGTTTTGAATTAATTTTAGGGTTTTGAATCAATTCTAGGGTTTTGGATTAATTCTAGGGTTTTGAATTAATTTTAGGGTTTTGGATTAATTCTAGGGTTTTGGATTAATTCTAGGGTTTTGAATTATGTTTTGAATCAATTCTAGGGTTTTGAATTATGTTTTGAATCAATTCTAGGGTTTTGAATTATGTTTTGAATTAATTTTAGGGTTTAATGTTGGGGTTTAGGACTAGGGTTAGGGTTTTGAATTTGATTTAAGTGTATTTTTGGATTTTGAGTTAATTATCGGGTTTAAGGTCTAATTGCAAACATATGTGTTGTCTACACTAGGCAACCTAACTCTGGCCACAAGCAGTCCATCGAGGAGCGACCACGGCGTTCTGCACTACCACAGTGTGCCACCCAATGCAGGAGCCAACCATCGTCGTGCGATTCTTCCTCTCTAAAGAACCCTCACGAAGTTAATCCCTCCTTAGGAAGGCTGCCCTGTCTCTCTAGAAGCTACCAGCTACAGGGCATGTGTCCCACCTGCACTGGCCACCACAGGATCTGCCTCCTCACGGCGTGCTCTAGACACATTGCTAAGGAGGGAGTGTCATACCTCCACACCAGATGACACCCGAGCCTTAGTGCTCACAGCGACAATAGGAGTATCATATCTCCCCGTCATGCCACAAGACACTTCAACCCTAGCCTTGAGACGACAATCAAGGAGTCTCATACCTCTATGACCTAACGCCCCTCAGCCTCAAATATCTCGGCCCCTAACCTCAACCAAGGAGTTGTGCTCAATCACCCGAGAATGTCTTCACATTCCCTGGTGTCGACGACATGATCCCACACTGTTTCGGCCCACACACAAAAAACCAGGAAAACATTTTCCAAAATCGGCCAACTATTTCTTTGAAATCCACTTTTAAACCATTTTCATATCTTTGAAAACTCTTCCAAAACCTCGGCAAAGCAACACATCAGGTGTCCCAAGGGACCATCACTGATGGCCCATAATCCCACTCAAGGGGGTAAAACACAGTAATCTAGAAAGTCCTTGGAAAACACATTTTATAAACATATTTTGGCCCTGATTTGGCATATCGAAAAATAGGTTCTGTATGCTGAAATCCACTAATTTGGCATGCCCTTCTATCTCCGGTATGCCGAAATCCACTAGATCAGTCAACCTGGGTGATTCGGAAGGCCGAATCCATTGGAGGACCAATACTGTCAAGAAAACAGCATGCCGAACAGATTTTGTATACCGAAATTCACTGATTTGGTATGTCATTTCCACTTCAGTATGTCGAATTTCGTAAATCCCAAAAAACAGCCTAAAACCCTACTATTCAAAATCACCCAACTGGGACCGATGATCGAACTTCAAAAACCAATACTAAAAACCTTGCATAAAACATAAGATGTAGACCCTCAAGTCTACTCCAAATCCATACAAACAAAACCAAAATCTATTCACCATGCATCAAGATATAAAATCGCAAAGGCAGAAGGGTTGAAAGGACCCAAAACTCAACCACCAGCATAAATGCCAATAAATCCACCATAAATTCTAGTAATGTAAATTTACCTAGATTACATGCATTCCTATCAATTTCTACTATTTCCATGCTCTTTATTACAAGGATTTGAGATGCGTACCTGAAGTGAGCTCCGACGATCTTTGATCGACTCTAGCGAATTTATGGTGACCCTCGTACGTCCATTGCCACTCCACGACCTCAGGGACGTTGATCCGAAGCTTCCCAAGCTACCATGAGCCACCCAAACACCTTCACTTCTCTTCCTTTCTCTCTCTCCCTCTCTCTCTCTCCCCCTCTGTCGGCACGCGAAACAGGGGAATATGGGAGGCAAGGGAGGACGGGTGGAAGGAGAAGGGGGTGGAGAAGGAGTGGGGAGGAAGGGGAGGGAATAAGAGAAGCGTGCTCGAGGAGGAGGAGAAAAGAGGAAGAAAGAAGGAGAAGACGGCGATGAGTGACGGAGGAGTGCGGTGCGGGTAGCTTATAATGCCTACGCACGTAGAAGTTGGGAGCATGCTCACCTGCACATCTCAACCACCGGCACCTGACACGAGCACATCGGCCACTCCGCCCAACCACCAGCCACAGTAAATGGCCCACGAACGCGGGCCCCATGTAGACCCCAGACCTGAGCTTACAAGCACAATGCCACAATGCACAGTGCCAACCACGCACAGGGACACGTAAACAAAAGCCGGCTCACGAGGCCGAAGTCTAAAAGCACAAATCCACACAATAGGCCTCAAAACAGTAACACCCGTCTAGGAAAAATTCATAAATTGTAAATAATTACAAAATGAATTTTATGGGTGTTACAACTTTCTTTTGGCCAATAAGTCTGATATCTTACCACATTCTTTTGACCAGTAAGTTCGATATCTTACCACTTTCTTTTGGTCAGTAAGTCTGATATCTTACCACTTTTAACCTATAAATTCGATATCTTACCACATCCTCTCTTTTGGCTAGTAAGTCATATATCTTTCCATTTCTTTAAACTTTTTGTACTCGTGCAGGTATCCATCTTTTTGATTTCGCTTCAGATGGAAGAAATCGTTCCTCTCTTAGACTTTTGTTTCGTATGGGCAGAGTCTAGGTATTTTCTTCTAGATTTTTGTTTCGCATCGTCGAAGGCTAGATTGTCCTCTCCTAGGCTTCCACTCCGGACGAACGGAGTCCAGGTGTCTGGGCTAGTAACACAAACTACTTAGTTGACATTTGTCACATGACTTCTTTTCTTAGGCAAATATCTTTGCGAAGCCCCCTTAGGCTGATAACCTAAACTATCTGGCTAATAAGTTTGATAACTTGTTCTCTTTCAGTATTAGTTTTGACGTTTTTACGCACTACATCAGCACAAGTCATGATTCTCGGTGCATACTCCAAAGATGAAACTTATCACTAATAACATCTCTCTTGTCTCTCCCGTGGATATGGGCGAGGTGTCTTGTCAATCCTAAACTTTGATCTCATTTACCCTCGACTTCGCTCAAAGCGGGACATCTGTAGACACCCTAGTTTTGCAAGAACTCACCGTAAGTCACTAGAAGAAGCGCGATATGATGACAGGACATCATGGTTTCAATGGCTCACCCATTATCCCCTAAAGCCCATCAAAATATCCTAAAGCAACTCTAACCGTCAAAACCTAACTTACCACAACCCACAACCTCCATATGGTCCTTAAAGGGTGTGGAATAGGCCTAGAATCCAAGAATTTGGTCCATTACGGTTGGGTGGAGAGCGCCAAGAGTTTGGCCCATTATGGGTGTGGAATAAGCCAAGAATCCAATCGATGTCAAGGGCCAACGGTTGGGTGGTAACCCATCTGGCTCCCAGCTAGGCTAACCCCAACCTCTCTGAGTCTTCCTAGATGCTTGCTCGAGGCTCGATGCTACTTGAATGGTTGGTCGAGCTTGTAGCTCCGGTGAGGCATGGCGAAGACAACAGTCATCTCCCATTTGCATGCATCCACACTTCATTTGCATGAGCACTTTTTGGTCCATTCACTCTAACCTCACGAAGCATCGAGAATCTCTACCATGGCTAGAGAGTCACCTTCTTAATCATGGCTAGTGGAGGAACCCATCTCCAGTGAGGATAGATGGGTGGGATGATCTACACACTTACATAAGCATTTGAGCATTCACATATGTTCATTACACTCCCCTCTTGCTTCCAGTATGCTTGCATAATGATTTAAGTAGCTGTGTCGTGATTTGGTGAGATGAGAAGCTACAAGTTTGTTTTGTAGAATGGCTAGCAACTCCTAATGGCGTGTTTAGAGAGCGGTTCATACAGGTG
Source organism: Posidonia australis (assembly GCA_024699735.1). Taxonomy (NCBI): domain Eukaryota; kingdom Viridiplantae; phylum Streptophyta; class Magnoliopsida; order Alismatales; family Posidoniaceae; genus Posidonia; species Posidonia australis. The sequence continues at coordinate 8,498 of JAMKQA010056857.1, read as the reverse complement.
TATGCTCTTGGTGTAACATCTGTAAAATTCATTTTTAATTATTTGCATTTTATGAATTTTATTTCCTGGACGGGTGTTACTATTCTGAGGCCTGTTGTGTGATTTTGTGCTTTTGTGCTTGGGCCTCGTGGGCCAGCTTCTATTCACGTGCCCCTGTGCGTGGTTGGCATTGTGCATTGTGGCATTGTACATGTGGGGCTCGAGTGTGGGTCCGTGTGGGGCCCAAGTGTAGGGTCCGCGTGGGGCCCGCCTTCGTGGGCTGGTGGTTGAGGCTTGTAGTTGGCCTCGTGGTTGTGGTGGGCGGTTGGGTGCATGCGGTGGCTAGCAAGGCTAGTTGTTGAGGGAGTGTTGGTGTTCGCGTGGTTGTCTGGTTGCATGCACACGGCCATCTACTACTTCTACGTGGCTTTTTAAGCAAGGAGCCTCTTCCATGCATGACCCAAGTCTTGTCTCCTCCCCGCGCATTCTCCCCATCCCGAGCACACATCCTTCCTCTCCTTGCTCCACTCATTCTCTCTCCCTCCACTCACTTCCTCCCTCCCACGTCTCTCTCTTTTCTCTCTTCCTCTCTTACTCTCCCCCCTTTTTTCTCCTCCCTCGCGACCTCCTCCCTGTTCGGTGTGCTCAAGGGCCGGCGACGGTGTGCGGTGGCTCGTGGTGGTGTGCGGAGCTCGAGTGGAGTGCTTCTAGGGCCGTGGTTGCGTCGTGGTCGCTGGAGTCGGCCAGAGAATCGCTAGAGCACATTCATAGGTACGCACCTCCACCCCATGTAATAGAGAGCATGGAATTTGTAGAAAATGCTAGGATTGCATGAAATCTAGGTAAATTTACATTCCTAGAATTTATTGTGAATTTATGGACATTTATGGTGGTGGTTGCATTTTGGGTCATTTTGACCCTTCTGCCTTTCCAATTTTATATCTTGATGCATGGTGAATGGATTTTATTTTTATTTGTTGGGATTTGGAGTAGACTTGAGGGTCTACATCTTATGTTTTATGCAAGAATTCTGGTGTTTATTTAGGGGGTCCGATCAGAGGTCCCACTTGGGGCGATTTCGAACTGTATGGTTTTGAGCCATTTTCTGGGATCACAGAATTCGGCATACCGAAGTGAAAACGGCATACCAAATCAGTGAATTACGGTATATCGATTTCGTTCGGTATACCATTTTTCTGTCAGTTTGGTCTTCTGGTCGATTCGACATGTCGAATCACCCCGGTCAACCGATTTAGTGGATTTCGGCATACCAAAGCCAAGACGGCATGCCGAATCAGTGGATTTCGGCATACCGAACCTGATTTCTGGCATGCTGAATCTAGGGCCAAATATGCTTATAAAAGGTGTTTTCCGAGGGCTTTCTGAATTGCCGTGTTTTGTCCCTGTAAGATGGGATTGTTGGCCGTCGGTAGTGGTCCCCGAGGACACTTGACGTGTCGCTTTACTGAGGTTTTGGAAGAATTTTCAAAGATATGAAAAATTGTTTTGGAAATGGATTTTAAAGAAATAGTTGACCTGTTTTGGAAAAACGTTTTCCTGATTTTCTATGTGTGGGCCGAGACAGCGTGGGACCGTGTCGTTGGGACCATAGAATGTGACGACATTCTTAGGTGGTCGGGGGTGACTCCCTGGTTGAGGTTGGGGGCCGAGATACCTAAGGTTGAGGGGCATTGGGTCCTGGAGGTATGAGACTCCTTTACTGTCGTCTCAAGGCTAAGGTTGTGGTCCACGGGTTGAGGTGTCTTGTGGCCTGACGGAGAGGTATGATACTCCTGCTGTCGCTGTGAGCACTGAGGCTTGGGTGTCATCGGGTGTGGAGGTATGACACTCCCTCTTGAGCACCGTGTGTGGAGGACGCCGTGAGGAGGTGTACCCTGTGGTGGCCAATGCGGATGGGACACGTGCCCTGTAGTTGGTAGCGTCTTGAGAGATAGGACAACCTTCCCAAGGAGGGGTTGACTTTGTGAGAGTTCTCTAGGTGGGAGAATCGTGGGATGGTGATCGCTTCTACATTGGGTGGCTTCACTGTGGCAGTGCAGAACTCCGTGGTTGTTCCTTAGTGGACTACGTGTGGCCAGAGTTAGGTTGCCTAGCGTCGGGCTTCCCGACTCACTATGTGTGGTTTTGGCCATTGAGGGCCTTTGCTTGTGGTTTTAGGCTAGTAGTACCCCGATTGTGGTTTTGGCCGGTGTTGGCCTGGTTTATGTGGTTTCGAGAAAATGGTTTGCGAAATGAATTTAAAAGGAAAATTACTTATAGTTTTGTTTTCCGTAGTTTTCCTTGGGGTGCGTACTAGATGACTTTGGTCACTCATGCATTTTCCTTGTGGTTTTGGTTTATAGATGCAGACATGCGATTGGTTTAGTGTAGTGCAGATAGTTTGGAGTCTCCTAGCCACACACAGAGGTTCCTGGTAGTTTAATATCTACTGTTTAGCTTTAATTTTCCCGTAGTTTAAATTGTTTTATATTATTGCGGAAATTGTGGGGCATGATAGTTTTTGGTATCAGAGCTCCAAGTTCACTAGGTTGCACTACACCTAGGGTGTCCGGTCTAGAGACTCCATAGGTTTTGCAAGCATGGTAGAGTCTACACTTGATTTTTCGCCATGGTTTTTTGGTTGTTGCTTTGTCTATGGTGCAGGTACTTTGCCTTTCTCTAGTAGGATGCCTCCTTGTGATCGTAAGGGCAAGGCTCTTGTCGAGGAGACCGAGTCCCAAGAAGATGTAGGTGGATGGAAGGCGGTTCGTGCAAAACTAAGGAGTTTGGCACATGAGATATCGCACGCGTTCTGCAAGAGTAGTGCCAGCAAGCCGTCGGGTGACCCGTGGTTGAACCAGTTCAAGAAGCTTTGTCCGCCATCATTCAAGGGTAAGGTCAGTGCTGAAGAGAGCGAGACTTGGTTGGAGAAGGTGGTGAAGATGCTGGAAAGCATGGCGTGCCCAAAGGAGCATTGGGTGCAGCTGGCAACCTACCTACTTGATGGTGAGGCAGATAGGTGGTGGAAGTCTGTGAGGCGCCTGAAGTTCCTGGACTCAGTCACTGTTAGCATCCAGTGGAAGGATTTCTAGGCGGCCTTCTATGACAAGTATTTCCCCGCTCATGTGAAGGAGTAGCTTCATCGAGATTTTCGGAGTCTAGAACAGGGCACGATGTCGATGCTCGAGTATGAGACTGAGTTCACCCGACTGGAATGCTTTGCTCCTGCCTATGAGTTTGAGGAGGGGCAGGCGTAGAGGGTTTTGGATGACTTGAACCCTAGGCCATGGGTGAAGGTGATGGGCTGTAGGTGCCACATTGTGGAGGACATGGTTAGGATGGCTTACCACTTTGAGGTGGAGCATCAAAAGTTTCTGGAGAGTCGTCCCAAGGGGAAGGGTAAGTCTTCTTTTACCTCCTGGTTCTCTTTCTCCGGTCCTCCAAGTGCCGGTAGTTCAGGTAGCCCTGAGAAGAAGCAAATGGCAAGGTCCAGTGTTTCCCTTATGGGCCAGCGGAGTTTTGTTGGGGGTAGCAGAGCTGGCCTCAGTCAGACAGGGTCCAGTTCTCCCGGTGGGAACCAGTGCTTTAACTATGGTTAGGTGGGCCACATCGCTGCATATTGTCCTCATCCTAGGTGAACTCCCTCTCCAGTTGTGTGCTATAATTGTGGGAAGGTGGGACATGCTCAGAGATCTTGTCCGAAACTACATAAGAAGGCAGGAAGCGCACCACAATAGTCGACTAGGGGACAGATGTTCACCATTGCAGCTCTAGGCGCTGGGTCTTCGGGAGATGTTGTTGAGGGTACAGATGAATAGTTGGTTTTGTAACACTCCGAGATATGTTGTAATCTCCTTGTAATCTGGACATCTACCTAATTGAATGGATGTGTGGTGTTGTTTTGTTTGGCCATCAGGTTCTTTTATTATGGCTGGTCGGATGGCCAAAGTGTTGTTTGACTCAGGGTGTTCTTTCTCCTTTATCTTTGAGTCTTTCGCGGTGGAGTTGGGAGAGAGACCAGCTAGACTATCCTTTCATCTCAACGTTTTGACGTCGCTAGGGGAGCATAGTTTGGCATGGAGGTATCTATGGTCTATCGACTTGACGTTGAATGGCAGAGAGTTCGACGCTAGCCTGATCGTGATGGACATGCAAGAGTACGATGTGATACTCGACATGGATTGGTTGGCGTAGCAGTCCAGTTTGATCGACTATGCTCGGAGGAGAGTTTAATTTAGGTCCCTTGAGGATGGGTCTTTCTTTGTGCAAGGTGGGTGTCAGGGTGAGCCTAAGTTTATCATTTCAACTATGAAGGCTTATAAGTCTTTGGTCAGGGGTTGCGTGGGGTATCTAGCCAGTATAGTTACCTCCATTTTTCTTGAGTTGGGTGTTCACAACATCTCTGTGGTGTGTGAATATCCCGACGTTCTCCCTAACGATTTGCCTAGTATGCCACCTCACAAGGAAGTAGAGTTCTCGAACGATTTGATCCCCGATTCTGGTGTTGTGTCGAAGCCTCCTTATCGCATGGCACTAGTGGAATTGCAAGAGCTCAAGACTCAGTTGCAGGAGTTGTTGCACAAGGGGTTTATCAGGCCGAGTGTGTCTCCGTGGGGAACGCCTGTCTTGTTTGTCCGCAAGAAGGATGGTTTGCTCCGATTGTGTATAGATTATCAGATGCTGAACCAAATCATGGTAAAGAACAAGTATCCCCTGCCCCGCATTGATGACCAGTTCGACTAGTTGCAGTCTGCATTGGTGTTATCGAAGATTGATCTGAGGTCAAGGTATCACCAGTAGAGGATACAAGACTCAGACATTCAGAAGATTGCTTTCTGGACGTGGTACGGGCATTACAAGTTCATGGTTATGCATTCATGGATCTGATGAACAAGATTTTCAACCCTTTTCTAGACTAGTTCGTCGTGGTTTTTGTTGATGACATGCTGGTCTACTCCCCGGATGTTGAGACTCATGCCTCACACCTAGGGAGCAGTTTGTGGTCTTTACGGATCATCAGAGTCTGAAGTATATCTTCACGCAGAGGGACCTCAACTTGAGGCAGTGCCGTTTGGTGGATTATTTGAAGGACTATGATTTCAGCCTATCCTACCATCTCAGCAAGGCCAATGTGGTTATCGATGCCCTGAGTCGACGTATGCACGTGATGGCGAGCCTGATGGTCGAGGAGTGGACCATGCTAGAGGATCTAGTGAGCTACCAGCCGAAGTGGCAAGCTCGGGGAACGGTTGGTGCCTGGGTGGCCAACCTGTCTATTTGCCCAAAGCTGTTAGAGTTTGTGGTCACCTATCAGCAGTTGGATCCATTTGTTTAGGCTGTGTTTGAGAAGCTTGAGGCTGGTGGAGAGCCTCATTTCTCTGTTGGGGCATATGGGGAGTTGAGGTATGATATGTGTCTGTATGTGCCCCAGCACGAGGAGGCCAGGCAGAGGTTGTTGGATGAAGTGCATCGGTCTAGGTACACTATTCACCCTAGTAGTACGAAGATGTATCGAGACCTGAAGTGAAATTTCTGGTTGCCTGGCATGAAGAGAGATGTTGCTGACCATGTGGCGAGGTGTACTACCTGCCAGTTGGTCAAGGTAGAGCACCAGAGACCTGGAGGGACATTGCAGCCATTGGATATTCCTGTGTGGAAGTGGGAGCACATCTCGATGGACTTCGTGACTGGTTTGCCATGGACTCAGAGGAAGAACGACATCGTGTGGGTGATCGTGGACCGGCTAACCAAGTCTGCTCACTTCCTGGCCATTCAGGTGAAGCTTTTGATGCACCGCTTGGCAAAGTTGTATGTCTCCAAAGTGGTGAGGTTTCATGGTGTTCCGGTGTCCATTGTGTCAGACAGAGACACGAGGTTCACCTTGAGGTTCTGGAGAACTCTGCAAGAGGCCTTTGGCACTGTGTTGAACTATAGCACAGCATTTTATCCTCAATCGGATGGTCAGACAGAGAGGACTATGCAGACGCTGGATGATATGCTCAGAGCATGTGCCTTAGACTTTCATGGTAGTTGGGAGGACAATTTGTCGTTGATTGAGTTCGCCTACAACAATAGCTATCACTCGACCATCGGGATGGCGCTGTATGAAGCTTTGTACAGTAGGCCATGTAGATCATCGGTTTGTTGGAGCGTTAGTTGCTTGGTCCGGAGCTTGTGCAACCATATGTGGACAAGGTGGTTTTGATCTGGAGTAGGCTGTTGGCTGCATAGAGTCGATAGAAGAGTTATGCCGATAGGAGGTGGAGACCGTTGGAGTTTCTGGTGGGAGATTATGTGTTTCTGAAGGTATCGCCGACCAAAGATGTCATGAGGTTCGGGAAGCATGGTAAGCTGAGTCTTTGCTATATTGGCCCGTACTAGATCATCTAGAGGATCGATGAAGTTGCTTATCGGTTGGATCTACCACCAAAGATGTCGTCCGTGCACAACGTGTTCCATGTCTCCATGCTGAGGAAGTGCCTGGCTGACGTTTCTCATGTGATCCCAATTCAGCTAGAAGGGTTCCAGGAAGATCTGTCCAATGTGGAGGATGTCGGTGAAGTTGTTGACTGTAAGGAGTAGGTGTTGTGGAATAAGGTGATTCCAATGCTTTTGGTGCGTTGGCGGCATCATGGAGCCGAAGAGGTCACGTGATAACGTGAGGAAGCCATCCTAGCCTAGTACTCGTATCTTTTCGCTTTGTGATTTCGAGGGCGAAATCTTCTTTTATGGGGGTTAAGATGTAACATCTGTAAAATTCATTTTGTAATTAGTTACATTTTATGAATTTTATTTACTGGACGGGTGTTACCATTCCAAGGCCCGTTGTGTGATTTTGTGCTTTTGGGCTTGGGCCTCACGCGTCGGCTTCTATTCGCGTGCCCCTGTTCCTGGTTGGCCTGTGCTTTGTGGCACTCTGTGTGTGGGGCTCGGATTCGTGGGCCAATGGATGAGGCTTGCAGTTGGCCTCATGGTTGTGGTGGGTGGTTGGGTGCGTGCGGTGGCTGCAAGGCTAGTTGTTGAGGGATTGTTGGTGTTCACGTGGCTGTCTGGTTGCATGTACACAGCCATCTACTCTTTTTGCATGGCTTTTTAAGCTTAGAGCCTCTGCCATGCACACGCAAGTCTTCTCTCCTCCTCGCGCATTCTCTTCGTCTCGAGCACACATCCTTCCTCTCCTTGCTCCACTCATTGTCTCTCCCTCCACTCACTTCCTTCGTCCCACGTCTCTCCCTTTTCTCTCTTCCTCTCTCACTCTCCACCTTGTTTTCTCCTCCCTGTTCAGTGTGCTCGAGGGCCGACAACGGTATGCGGCGGCTCGTGGTGGTGTGTGGAGCTGGAATGGAGTGCTTCCGGGGCCGTGGTTGCGTTGTGGTCGCCGGAGTCGGTCGGAGAGTCACCGGAGCGCATTCTCAGGTGCGCACCTCCACCCCATGTAATAGAGAGCGTGGAATTGGTAGAAAATTCTAGGATTGCATGAAATCTAGGTAAATTTACATTTGTAGAATTTATTGTGATTTTATGAGAATTTATGGACATTTATGGCATTGGTTACGTTTTGAGTCATTTTGACCCTTTTGCCTTTTTGATTTTATATCTCGATGCATGATGAATGGATTTTAGTTTTGTTTGTTGGTATTTGGAGTAGACTCGAGGGTCTACATCTTATGTTATATGCAAGAATTTTGGTGTTTATTTAGGGTGTCCGAATGGAGGTCCCAGTTAGGGTAATTTTTGACTATAGGGTTTTGTGCTGTTTTCTGGGATCACAAAATTCGACATACCCAAGTGAAAACGGCATACCAAATTAGTGAATTTCGGTATACCGATTTCGTTCGGTATACCGTTTTTCTATCAATTTGGTCTTCTGGTCGATTCAGCCTGCCAAATCACCTTGGTCGATCGATTTAATGGATTTCAGCATACTGGAGCCAGAATGGCATGCCGAATCAGTTGATTTTGGCATACCGAACCTGATTTCCGACATGCCGAATCTGGGCCCAAATATGCTTATAAAAATGTGTTTTCTAAGGGCTTTTTGGATTACTGTGTTTTGTCTCTATAAGATGGGATTGTGGGCCATCGGCAGTTGTAGACACCCCGATTTTGAGGTGACCCAGAGATGAGTTATCCGTATGTTGCTTTGGATGTGATCAGCCCTTGAACCAAGCCCTAAACCCATTAGCCAGAGCCCCAATCAAAATATCTGAGCTGGGTTGGCGCACCAAGTTGGCGCACTAAGCAGGCGCACCAACTAGGCGCACCAAGTAGGCGCACCAACTAGGTGCACCAACCAGGCGCACCAAGTAGGCACACATCACTGGCTCACCAAGCAGGCGCCTAGCTCTGGCTGCTGACCTTCCATCTTCCAAGTTGTTACCCTTGCAAACGAATGTGCCAACAAATATTCGAGGCTTTTCGTTTGCAAGACCCTTTGTTTCTCTTGTGTAACCCATCCCTGGATCCCTATAAATAGAGCTCCATAGCAGCCATTCCAAGGACAAGACTTTGGGAGAAAA